>CM070017.1:3240736-3248236 GCA_036247105.1 Cirrhinus mrigala | reverse complement strand
ACATTATATATATATATATATATATATATATATATATATATATATATATATATATATATATATATATATATATATATATATATATATATATATATATATATATATATATATATATATATATGTATTGGCCCCAGTGAGCTTTTTTTCTGAGAGTGTATGCATATAACAAATTTGATAGATAGTCCGTGTAGTGCATATGCATGAAATCATGACTGACCCAGTGACCGATCTAAACTCTGCAGATCAGCGTGATGCCGCCGCTGGTACGACGAGGCAGACGCTGGAATGTTCTGGCAGCATTTGAGAAGCTGGAAACGAGCTCAGTGCCAGACAGGCCTTCAGTGCATCTCTAGACTGAGCATAATTCATTAGCACCGACCCCCTCCGTCCCGTCCCGCCTTCACGAGGTTCCCATTTAATGGGATCTCCATAAGGAGCCCCTTCACCACTGAACGGCCCAACAATACAACAACAACAAACAGTGCTGCCGACTGAGTGCACTCGGAGAACAGCAGAATGCAGGTTACCATGACTGCTGGAGCTCAATCAAACAATTCATGAATTATAGATGAGCCGCAGAAAGTTTTGGGAAGTTGCTAAAAACACAAACACACAACAGAGCACAAACACGGGGTTTAAATGCTGTTCATGCTGGACTGACACTATGGCGTTGAGTGAAATGTAAAAGTACAGCTTTGACCAGGTTACAGACCAAATTATGATTTCAAAACTTGATAAATGCAAACATAATTACGGTATTACAGTAAATGATGGGGTGCATGTTCAAATAAATATGGATAGAATATAAATTTATTCGTTTATAAAAAATATTTATGCATCAATAAAACAAGTAAATAAATGTATAAATTTTTTTTTAAATAGTAATACATTTCTCATTTATTTATTTTATTTATTTTTTTTTTTTTTTACATATTACATAATATTATATAATATTATAAGGGTGCATCATTTTTAAATACATTCATATTATACAGTTACATTTTTTATTAATATTTAAAAATGCATAAGTAAATAATCACAAATGAAATAATTTATATATACACACCAATTTTTTATATTTATATAATACATTTTAAAAGGTTGTATAATATTTTTTTATAAACACCCATATTTTATATTTATATAAAAAAAATGCATTTTTATCAGGCTCAGATGTATAGGTTTCTATGCAAGTACCGGTACTTCTGATTGGGCTGAGGCTGGTATTTTAGCTAGTTTGAAGAAAAAGTATTTGATGGACGCATGATGTGTGTCAAGAGCATTCACCCACTATCATTATACATATACATATATATATACACATATACATACATACATATACATATATATATATATATATATATATATATATATATATATATATATATATATATATAATAAATGATCCTCTTTTTTTCACATATATATTAAAAGGATGCATAATTTTTAAAAACATTCATATTATACAGTTACGTTTCAATAATATTAAAATAATATATATATTAACAAAATTAAATATATTATTACAATTCAGGCTGACTGTTGTATTGTAATCATTATCTTAATAAATCATTTATGAAGTATTTAAAAGAATGCATAAATATTTTTAATCCATTTATTATGTGTATATTTATCATTTAAATATTATTGAATCATGTAAATATTTGTCCCCCTCCAAAAACGGAGCCAAAAAGCAGCATGAGCAAGCAGAAGGTCATCCGGGGCCATTCATTGTTTGAGAAGGTCATTTGAGGAGAAGCAATAAAGCACAGGGAAGTCCCAAGGAAAATCGAGCCTGAACAAGCTTGGAAAGACACGTACTCAATAATACTACAAGTATTTTCTACATGACAGGATATCTGAGATCCTCACTTTAAAAAATCTTGAGCCGAGCGCTTGGAAACACACCAACACATTTGACAATTTGTTAGTTGATCCTACAATTCCATTAGTCTCAGAAACACTCATTCCAAGCGGATGAATTCAATGAGGACAAATCCAAACAGATGGATAACAGTCCCGATTACGAAGGGGTCCAAAACGTTGTCCAAACACTGACATAATCCAATTATGAGAATACACAACCTGATCATCAACACGCTACACCCTGACATGAGTCAGTACTATCAGAACACTTACAGCATTAGAACAAAACATGAAAATATAGATACAGGATTAATTGTAATACTGATACTGTATATATTCTATTTTTTTTTTCAATTTTTAATTAATTTTATTTGTAAAATTGATTTTTTTAAATAATAAATGAAATGTAACATTAAAACATAGAAAAATAAAGTAACTATATTTTTATTTTAATATATAATATTTTATATACACAATTCAAATATACAATATTAAAATAAAGCATATAATTAAGAAAAAAATAGAGTAGTAAAGTAGAAAAAAAGTAGAAAGTGAATTACGACAAGAAAAAAGCAAAAGGTGAATATAAATGTAAAAACATTACAACTATTTTTATCTGATTAAAAAATAGATAAAAAAAAATGTGTAGAGAAATTTAAATATAAAATTTAATAAGCAAACTTGACGTACATAAAATGTCTAAAAAAGTAAAAATATATTAAATTTAAATAAGAATATAACATTTTATATAACTTGCATAATTAAGCAAACATGAATATAAATATGAATAAATAAATAAAATAAATATAAATAAAATATGAAATTTAATAAGCAAACTTGACGCATGTAAAAAAAAAAAAGTCTAAAACAAAAATCTAAAAATATATAAATTTAAAGATAATATAATATATATTTTTATATCATTTATACAATTAAGCAAATGTGAATATAAATAAATAATTTTGTATTTATTTAACGTGTGTATTATTTTTATATTTTTATGTATATATAAAAATTTGTAACAAACATTTAAAAAAAATACAAATTAATTGATACATGTAACATTTTATTTTAATAAAATCTAAAACTTTTTTTTAATATGGTGCTCTCTCTTCATACTGATAATTAAAATATAGCACAAACCATAAAGTATCACATACAAGAAGAGAAAGTGCGTTTACCAAGAAAACAAGTAACGGTTGAAACCAAGATTACACAGACTGTCCCTAAACACATGAAATGACACATGACCCTGTAATAAAGGCATGTTCATTAATGCTTTAATAGGGAGCACCGAGTAGCAATCTTGAGCAACCTTTCTGCTCAAATTCCTCTTAGATGCATTTGGAAAGTGCGAAGCATTAGCATGGGTCAGTACTGACTCAGCAAAGGTTAAAAAAAGTCCTGAGTTTTATTATTGAGATCTCCTTGGGAACCAGCCTCAAGAAAATCAACAGACGCTTACGAAAATGAAGCAGCATGATGTGCAGCTGGAGCTGGAACCGGAGCCACTGTCACCAAACATGACGTGATCCTAGGAGCAAATCAGATTCTCTACATGGAGAATCAAATTAACTGTGTTTACTCAAACAACTGCATTCATAACAGGCCATAAACGGCCTGAGTCACGCCATTACAATTTATACTGCTCGTTTTCTGATATAAAGGTTGACAGACTTGGAAGGGTTAGTAAAAAAGGATTTGGATTTTCATGCAAGTAACAAGAGCTGAAGCTTAAAAGCAGCTAAAGCAGCTACTCAAGCTAACTAAACTTATCAAAAAACGTGTTCTGCCCGCATTTTCACAAGATCACAAGAGAGAGGAAATTGTGTTTTGAATATAAATGAAATTAAAAGCAATAAAATATTTGACAGTTTTAGCATTATGACTTTTTTGCCAATTACATCCCTGACACTCATTACTGTAGTAGTAGTAGTAGTAGTAGTAATAATAATAATAATATTAATAATAATAATAATAATAAGTTATTATTATTATTATTATTATTATTATTATTATTATTATTATTATTATTATTATTATTATTAAAATAATTGTTCATATGATTGCATTAATTTAATTATTGATAAAATTAGCATTATTATAGTTATTTTAAATACATTTGAATATTTTACTTTTTTGCACTACACTTATACAATGCTATAATTTAGTACTACTACTACTACTACTAATAATAATAAAAAAAACATTTAAAATTAAGAAAAAAAAATTACTATAATTCTACAATATATAAAAAAAATAATGTGTCATGCTAATAATAATAATAATAATAATAATAATAATAATAATAATAATAATAATAATAATAATAATAATAATAACAACAACAACAACAACAACAACAACAACAACAACAACAAATATTATTTAAAACTATTATTTATATCAAAAATGTATTAAGTTAAATAATTTAATGAATGTGGGATGTAAAAAAAAATGATAATAAAATTTTTGTTATTATTGTTATTATTATTAATTTTATTATTATTATTATTATGATTATTATTATCATTATCATTATCATTATTATCATCATCATCATAAATATAAATATTTTTTGCATTTCAAAAAATTGCATTACAATTGCATTATCAAATATTTTTTGCATTACACATGAATGCTATGAATATTTTAATTATTATTAATAATAATAATAATAATAATAATAATAATAATAATAATAATAATAATAATAATACATTTGTGAAGAACAATTTACTATATACACAAAACAACTGCAACAATAAGTGTAATGCAATTTTTAAAATAATATTTAGATAAATATTTAAAATTTTAATAGGATGTAAATATCATCCTAATATAACTTAGGATGTAAATGTCATCAAATAAGCATAATCTTCTAATATTATTAAAATATTTTACATTGCAATAAGTATTTTATTATAAATCTTCATAACTTTAATAATTTTTAAATAATAAATGTCAGTGTAATGTAAGTGTAATGCAAAATAAAACATTTAAAACCCATTTTTAAGAATTTACTACAGTTATACAATTTCTGCTGTGCGAAAAAAAAGTTTCGCACAGTCGTAACCTTCAGTAAATCACTGCTCCATTATTTCATTCCTTCCTCGGGCTGGCGAGTCTCCCGTGGCTCTGCTTTCATGAGATTAGGTGAGAAAAAGAGGCAGCAGATTTCCTCAGGGCGGGTCTCCTGAACCCAACCAACCATTACACCAGAGACACACAGCTTCACCCACAAACCCTCTGATCTGGCTATAAATACAGACGGAAGCTGAACCCAAGGTCTTTTCCACTCACTTATCAACAGTTGAAACAAGACATATCAACCCGAGGGACCTTGTTAGTCGAGGTCTTCCCGCAGAGCAGCGTTCACAAAGATAAAGGAGTCTTGGAAAAGCCTTAAATTATTTTCCAGCAGCAAATATGATATTAAGCCTCGACGATCAGATTCAACAAAGAGCAGAGGGAGATTTATGGTTCATTGAGATTTTTCAAAAGAAGTGAGATGAGTTGAAGCTGTCAGAGTTGAGTCTGGCCGTCTGACAGCGGGCACACGTGCAAGAAGCCCATCTGGAAATGCGTTTGAGGCGAGCGGAGTAACGCCGGAGACTCCACCCGTACCGCCGTCATACAGGATCCACATTACAGCTCGGATCCCGCAACATTACGAGAGGCTGGGGAAAGAGAAAACTGGCCAGAAAGAGGAAAAAAAATAAAATAATAATAAAAAAAAAAAAAAAAAAAAAAAAATCACTCTGAAGTTGATCTGAGGAGAGGATGAAATCAAAATCTGTCCACGTCAAATTACACCCCAAACACAAAACCTGTACCTACTTTAGGAACAAATATTTTTTATTTATTTATTCTATTTTATTTTTTTTTAAACATCGACATCGTGACTTAAATGCATTAAATAAATGCATAAAATACATGCTATATACATAATTTATATTTGTAAAAAATCTTGAGTAAGTACATTTCACTATTAAAAATAATAATATAATAAATAATAATAATGTATGAATATTTTTTTTAAATTATAACTTGTTTTACTTTTTTATTAAAAAAAAAAAAAAAAAAAAAAAAAAAAAAAAAACTGTAGAGCAATTGGTCTTATCTTATGGTGGCATTTACTGCATTAAATTTATGCTGTTCTGAATAAAACATTGCATTACAGTAATTAAAAAAACAACAACAACAACAACAACAACAACAACAACAACATGCTTTCAATTCATAATTTATATGCAAAAAAGATTTAAACAAATAAAACCACAATTTTATTGTATTGAAAAAAAGTAAAAGCTACATTTAATTATAATTTTTTTTTTTAATTATAATTTACTTTATTTTACCTTGTATATTAAAAAAAAAAAAAAAAAAAAAAAACGGTGGCATTTACTTACTAAATTTGTGCTGTTCTGAATAAAACACTACATTACAGTTATTTGAAAGGCATGCTTTAAAGTAATTTTATCCAAAAACATTTAAATAAATAAAACTACAATTTTATTCTATTTTGTGAAAAAAGCAAAAAAAATAAATAAATAAATAAAAATAACAGTAGTAGATTACAGATTTAAATTAAAAATTTACTTTTATTTACTTTTTATAAAATGAAAGTTACAGCAATTTAAAAACTGCAAACATGAGAAATGCATTCGTAATTTTAAAAACATGCGTTAAATGTATAATAAAATAAATTGAAGTGCAATTAAAGTACGAATAAATATAAAAAGAAATTAAAGTGTTTTATTTTACATTATTTGTATTTTTTACTATTTAAATACTGTATTTTTTTTTAATAAATTATACATTTAAAACAATTTATTCTAAATAACCAATGCATTTCTCATGTTTGCAGCTTTTAAATTACTGTAATGAAATGTTTCATTCAGAACAGCATACATTTTGTTTATTACAGTAAATACTGACATAAGATTCAAATGCTTCACTGTTTTGTTTTTATTTTATTTGAAATAAAAAGAAAAATACAGTAAAATAAGAAATAAAATATGAAATAAAGTAATCTATAAAATTAAACATTTTATTTGTTATTTTACTATATTTTTATTTCTAATAAAATAAAACAAAACAAAAAAAACAGTAAGGCATTTTAATGGCAGTATTTACTGTACTAAACAAAATACACGCTGTTCTGAATAAAACCCTGTATTACAGTAATTTTAAAATCTGAAAACATGGGAAATGCATGGGTAATTCTGGCTTTGCCATCACAATAATGGTAAAAATGCAAACAAAATGTTGTTTTTGACCATCTTAATGCTTCAAAAGGCCTCCCTCTTTAATTTTTTCCACGAAACGCTCCAGACATGATCTCATGAGACTCGCCTGGCTAAGTATCGCATTATTCGAGTGCTTGTCGGGCAGACAATAGTCATACCTGTAAGTATCAGTGAAACTAAAAACACAAGTAATATTAAAACAAAAGCAGCAGGTGATCGCCTCGTAAGGAGTAAAATGAAAGCAGCAGTCATGCTTTCAGCAACATCCGCCTGTATATTCAGAGATAAATGATTAAGGAAAATAGTTGAATGCTTGTGTTGGTCTCCATGGAGACAAAGCAAACGAAACAACAACAGTAGGGGAAGAGCCGAGGTAGGACCG
>CM070017.1:3003236-3238236 GCA_036247105.1 Cirrhinus mrigala | reverse complement strand
AAAAAGTGAGTATCCATAATACCGCTTTTCTTTAGTAAAAAAGATGTCTAGTCTGAAAGAGTTTAAAACAAATGGATTTTAATGTGAGAGGACAACATAAGATGGACTTTTTCACTAAAGGAAGCGTTATTATGGATTATGAACTTTATTGTATTTTTTTACGGCATGGTTTTGATGGTATTTTAGCAGGCAGCAACAGTTTGAAGTTTAACAAATAAAAAAAAAAATAAATAAATAAATAATAAAAAAAAACATCTTAATAATGGATTTGTTTCTTACAAACGCAACTTTTGGCTTCACATGGTGTTTATTCATGAACTGGAGTGGTGTGGATTACTTGTGGATTATTGTGATGTTTAACCAGCTGTTTGGACTCTCATTCTGACGGCACCCATTCACATCCATTGGCAAGTAAGTGATATAATGATGCATTTCTCCAAATCCGATGAAGAAACAAACTCATCTACATCTTGGATGGCCTGAGGTTGAGGACATTGAGCAAATTCTCATTTTTGGATGAACAATTTCTTTAAAAGCTCTTTCACAACATGGAGGAATGGGATTGAAAGACAGACCATAATCAATCTTCACATGCTTACAGCATGAGGTTCGCATTCCTCATGTGGATCAAGGCCAAAACGAAAACCTGATGAACAAACGTTTTTCAGAAACACACAGGTTTTCCTGTAGATGACATGAAGAAAACAAATGAAAGAGAAAGCGCTGCAGATCCAGAGTTACTGGACCTCAACAAACAGAAACTAAATACAGACGCTGCTGTTCGCTTTCACTCACACTGGAGGTTTTCTCTGAAAAGACTAGGGACTTTTGATGACCTCACATTTATTAAAACATTATTTTCAGTCAAGCTGATTTCCATTTCAAATAAATGCAATTGTCCTGAACTTTCTATTTACCAAAGAATCCTGAAAAGCTAAACTGATCAGTTTCCACAAAATATGAATCAGCCCAAATGTTTTCAATCAGAAATGTTTCTTAAGCAGCAAATCAGCATTTTAGAATGATTTTTGAAGGATCACGAGAAACTGAAGACTGGAGTAATGATGCTGTAAATTCAGCTTTCATCACTGGAATAAATTACATTTTACAATGTGTTAAAATAGAAAACAGTCATTTGAAATTGCAGTAATATTTCAAAATATTACTACACAACCAAAAATGTCTCCTATAGTTGGCTATAAAGAAATCCTGTTTCCCAATCTTTCAATCAAAACTAGTCAAATAAATGTGGGACTGGATGCACCTGGACGCTGTAAACAGGAAGAAACTCCTGATTCTCGGCCAAGTTTCAAACAAAAGAAGTGACAAACCTTAGGTTTGACCTCCATGTCTGTTAATAGGAAAATGTTGCAACACCAATTAATTAAACTGATCTGATACCTATCAGCGCTGTTGTTTCTATAGGGCAGGGTTTCCCAAACTGGGGGGGACACGAACCCCACGGGGGTTTGAGAGTTTATGAAAACAACTGGGAAGGGGAAAAAGAAAAAAAAAAAAAAAAAAAAAAAAGAACACTTACTATATACATATTAAATCAAAGTAAAAAGTAAAATTATAATAATTTGTAATGTAAAAATTTCAACCAATAAAAGATTCAAATATTTAAAAAAAAAAAAAAAAAAAAAAAAAAAAAAACATTAATAAAAGAAAAATTAAGATTTTATTAAAATTTAAATTAAGATAAAGATAATGCTTGCTAGAATATAATATAAATTTTAAAATTCTGTTTATAAATTAATAAAAGTCAATTAAAATTAAAATTATAAACATTAAAATGATAACTTAAAATGTAAATTTTATTTCGACTCATTTTATTGGTTTATAAATTATTTACATTTTTATGTTATCATAGTGTAGTGTCATCTTTAATAAAATACGTCAAATTAAAATTAAGATAAAGATAACACCTATTAAAATAACGTAAAACGTAAAAAATTATCAATTTATAAATTCTTAAATTTTGTGTTATCATATTTTAGTGTTATCTTTAAGAAAATGTCAAACTAAAGTTATGTAAAATTAAGATAAAGATAACACTTGCTAAAATATGTAAAATTTATTTATTTATAAATAAAATAACGTAAAATGTAAAATAATTTTAATTTGACATCATATTTTAGTGTTTTTATCTTAATTTTAATTTTATTTTAATTTTATTAAAAAAAAATTAAAGCCATTTAAATTTTTTGCTGGTTGAAATAAACAATTAAAATTAACAGAATTATAATTTGTAAAATATGAAATCATAATATAAAAATTTGCTTAAAATTTAATACATTTATAAAAATGACCAATTAAAACAATTAAAATAAAATTGATAAAATACAAAAAATATGAAATAATCCAAAAGTTACATTTAAAAATAAAATACTTAAAAAAAAAATAAATAAATAAAAAAAAAATTACAAAATCAGTTTTCTAATAAAAATCTATAACACTCCCTTTACTTAAAAAAAAAAAAAAAAAAAAAAAAAAAAAACACACATCTAAATTTCATGCATGTCATTTAACAATTATCTGACACCAGAGAACTGAGAGAATGCAAATGTACTGCCAATTTATTTAAATAGTCAATTTCAGGGGGATTTAAAGCATACATTTTATGACAAATGTGCTCGACTGACCCCAAAAAAATAAAAAGCGAATCCACAAGGCGTTTTTATAACTTGTTGTTAATAGGAATTAAACCTAATCTCAAGTACACATTTATCCAGTGACAACTTAATTACAATAAAACTGCAACCAAGGGGTTTGTGAGTAATTCCTGTGTCACTGCAGTCATGTGACGCAAGATCTGACCGCTGGCCGTTCCTCCACAGAAGCCAAGAGTCACAGAGACCCTCCCAGACAAACACATCCATGCTCACACGGGGACTTTGGGAAACTGTGAAAACACTGCGATGAGCCGTTTTAGGGTGATTAAATGTTGTTGAAGGCATTAAATCACAGAGCTGCGCGGGAACGCTTGGAAACAGAGAGCCGTTTGTTTGGCGGGCCTCTTAAAGCAGATCCATAAATAAAGCAGACAGCTTCCTTTGTTAAACGCTGGATTCCAGTGGGGGGGGGGGGGGGGGGGGGGCCTCATTACGTTCAGGACGGTGTCTGTGGCTCATATCGGACACTCCATTTTTCAGAGACACCTGCGATTCCTCTACGCGAGCCTGACTTGACTTTGGCTCTTAATTTGCACTCGAAAGCATTATCAATCCCCATTAAAATGAAGATTGCTCATTTCCTGCGGCTCGGCTCATTACCTCATGGGTGATGATGTCACGAGCCACAGATGGGAACGAGCGCAGTCCAACATGCTATACATGCAAACGCTGATTATGGCATTCTGGAAAGTATTATAAATCGTTCTCTTAAGATGCCACGATTGGCCAACTTGGGTGACGGTGTTGGATGAGTTGAGAAGATTAATGCATCTAGATACTGTAATAACCAGCATGATTCAATGGCGCAAACACCCTGTAAAACAGGCCTCAGCATAATAACCGCATGATATCATTTGCGTTTCATCTTGTTTTTAAGATATTTTGCACAGAAGTGCACCGACAGAACTGGCTAGAAAAACAGTAAAAACAATTGATCGATAGGGAGATAAAAATATAGGGGAAGAAGCAAATAAATAAAATGCAAGATATGATGTATAAAATATAAATAATCTAATAAAAATAAATAAGCAAATAAATAAAAAGCAAATATATTTTTAAAAAATAAAATATACAACAAAATATATAAAAATAAATACAAAAAATAAATAAGAAAATATGCTGATGCATCAAATATAAATACTAATTCAATAAAAATGACTAAATGTATAAATACTAATTTATAAATAAATAAAAATTCATAAATAAAAATACACAAACTGAAAATAAGCAAATAAATAAAATTCATGAATTTATAAAATAAAATATACTAACTTAATTTACAAATAAAAATAAATATAATAAAATATGCCAGTGTATAAAATGTAATAATTTAATAATTTAATTTAATAATTTATAAATAAATACTAAAATAATAAGCAAATAAATAAGCAAATAAATAAAATGTAAATTTATAAAATAAAAAAAAAAAATACTAAAACATTACATATATAAATAATAATAAATAAAATAATATGTCTGATGTATAAAATATATAAATTTATTAATAAAAATAAGCAAATAAATAAAATGCACAAATGTATAAAATACTAAATAAAATTGATTATTTTAATTTATTAATAAATTAATTTACAAAAAAAAAAACTTTATAAATTAAAACACCAAATGTATAAACAAATACCAATTTATAACCCAAAATAAATACTAATAAATAAAATAAGTGAATAAAATACAATAAAATACAAATTTGAAATAAACACCAATTTATAAATAAATAATGTATAAATAAAGAACAAATAAAACAAACAAATAAATTACAAAAAAAAGTACAAGCAAAAGCTACAACAAATGATTTTGCATGAGAGAGAGAGAGCATTTTTATGTAAACAAAACCCTGATCTTTTTTTTATTATATATATATATATATATATACATACACACACACACACACATATTATATTATATTATATTATATTATATATATATATATATATATATATATATATATATATATATATATATATATATATATACTTTCTATTACTAATAGTATTATTAAGTTTATAGACATGGATAAGGGATTCTTTCATTGACATTCAGTAGCAATCAATCATGACAATTCAGTGTCTGAAGCTGACATGCCCAGGCACAATAACAGCATGACATCATCGGTGTTTCATCATGCACTTTATAACATATCATTTCACACTGAAATGCACTGATGGAACAGGCTAGAAAAAAAAAAAGAAAAAAAAAAAAAAATAGTAAAACTTGCTAAATCACGTTCATTCTCTTCAAATAGCAGGTTTTAAGGCCGTTAGGCCTCTAATCTGAAAGTGCTGACGTACAAGAACGACATGAAACGGGATCTTACACGGCAATGCAAGGATTGCAATACTGAGCAGAGAAAAGTCCTGCTGCATTTCCACAGATTGCAATAATCAGCTTTCACTGCAGACATGTGCTTATGGTTTGGAATGAAAATGTCATTCGTTTAGATCATAAATGAGCAAAACAACTACATATTTACAGTTTCAGATTGAGTACACATGCAAAGCCTGCTGGCACAATGCAATGTCTCTTTTCTTTTCTTTTCTTTGTCCCTTTATTTATTGATGTGTAAATGCTTGGGAAAAAAAAAAATTGCATTACTTTTTACTTAAAGTATTTCTATTCAGTTCACGTTCAATTAAAATGTCACTATCATAATGAAGTAACAAAACTACATATTTACATATTCAGAAGAACATGTGCAATGCTGTATACAATGCAATGTCTCAAAAAAAAAAAAAAAAAAAAAAAAAAAAAAAGAAAAGAAGAAAAACACACCACCAAGACCATTTTACTTTATATATTTTTTCCCATTTCAAAAAAAGCAAATGATGAGGGGGGGTGGGGGGTGGGGGGTGGGGGAGAAGTATTGAAAATATTTTTATAAAATTTTGAAAATGTAAATAAATAAATAAATAAATCTAATTAAAAATTTTAGAAACTGTAAAATGTTTTATTTTTATATGGTTCACTTTCACATGCTCGCGATCATAACTGAGCAACTAAACTACATATTTACATATTCACAAGAACATGCAATGCTGTATACAATGCAAAAAATAAAAATAAAAAAAATATTTGCTTCATGCAATTTTTTCCATTTAAAATAGGGGAATAATTAAAAGATAAAGAAAAACCCATTGAACATGTTTAAAAAAAAATACTGAAAATATTTAAATAAAAAAAAAAAAAGCTTTTCTTAATGCTTTTTTATTTATTTATTTATTTTTTTTTTTAAATAAACACACACACACACACACACACACACACACACACACACACACTCACATTCTAGAACACAGAAGACAATGAACATAGAAAACAATATCCAAAACTTGCTGACACGCAGTTTCTGAGGTGTTCAGGGTCATTTCTAGGCATCAATAACACCAAATAGTAACACCGTGATGCTTGACTTACAGCAGCAAACACCGCAAATAAGCCTATTTTTAACCCATGTCCATTGCATGATAAACAGCCATGTTCCCTAATGGGAAAACAGTGTTCAAAATTGTGCATCTGTGTTTGTGGTTGCCAGTAATTCATTGATAATTAATTGTGGATTTGGCAGCAGCCCACATTACAGTTCCGGGTCTCTCAAAAATGACATCATCCACAGAGACGCCCGTGACGGGAACACGGGACGCACTACCTACAGGAGCACATTCCTTTCCTATGAGATCATTACCGCCCCCTCCTGCAGCAGCCAATCAGAGAGCAGAGACCCTCCATTAACAGTCCCATCAGGTCACCCGAAACACTCCAACCAGACCTACCATTGTGTCACGGCTTCATAATGTGCCACTTGAAATCATTAACGGCTTCTGCTCCGCCAAACGGGCGGCTGTGTAAAATAAACTCAGATTCATTAAAGAAAAAAACAAAATGCTTGTTAAACTCTCATGAGACTTGAGCTGTTTGCCATCATAAGACTCTAAAAACCCCACATTAGATGAAGAAAAACAGACAGGAGGGGGAAATGACCCTCATTTGAGTTTAAACACCTGAGCGGCCTGCTTCAGTGAACACTAATGCCTCCACAGCAGTAAAGTTTGCTTTCATTAGAAGCTAAAGCACTAACTAATGCAAAATACTTCAAAACAATGCAAAAAGCTTTTGCAATGCATTTAACTTCTGTAAAAGCAACAGTATGTTCAGTAGGAAATGTACTGTAGGATGGGACTCGACTTTAGAGATCAGGATTTAAGTGGACTATGAAAAGAGGCCTTAAGTTTTTGGTATAATATAAATTGTCTTCCCCACAAGGTCTTGGTTATGCCAGCAGAAAATTCTCACCAAAACACGATACGGTTATATGAATGGAATAATGGAAAATGAATGGAATTTTTTATACAATTATTATTCTTTATCACTTTATTTTATTCTATTAGTTTATTTAATTTATTTTTACACAATTACTACTCTTTATTTTATCCTGGGAGTTTATTTTAAATTTTATTAGTTTATTTTATTAGTTATTTATTTTTATTTTTAATACATTTTTATTATCCATTTTATTTATTATTTCATTTATTACTTTATTAATTTTATTTTTATGATTATATTTTTTAATTTGATTTAATTTATTTGATCATTTATTATTTTTTAAATTTTATTATTGTTATCATTTTTATCTGATATACTATATTTTATTAATGAATTCATTTTATTTTGTGATTATTTTATTTATTTATTACTTTTATTCATTCTTTTATCCATTTCTTTTTTTTGTGATTATTTTTATTTAATTTAAATTTATTTGATTTATCATTTGTTAGTTTTATTTTATTTTTTGGTTAATTGTATTTTTCATTTTATTTTATAATTTTATTCATTTTATCATTTAATTTTATTTTATAAATTTAATTCATTTTATTATTTTTTAAATTATATTATTTGTTATTTTATTTTATCTACGCATTTATTACTTATTTATTGTGATTATATTATTTTATTTTAAAGGTGATTTTTTTTTTTTTTTACTTTTTGAATATTAAATAATAATAATAATAAAAAAAAAAAAAAAAAAAAAAAGCACATCCACACACACGCACACAAAACACAGGGAAAAAAGAAAGAAATAAAATAAAAATTCAGGTGGCCTTTCTTTGCCAAACAGAGTGCATGTAGAGTTGCTCTAGACTGTGTCAGAGAAAAAGACTCTGTTGTAGCAGAGAAAAACCAGTGCTCAATAACAGCATGCAATAATGCAATTAATAGCCATTACTCTAATGCATTATCTCAAATCACTGCAGATTTGTAGTTTGCAGTTTAGAGATGAGATTACCAACCTACAAAGAAAAAGGACCGGAAAACAAACTTCGACTTGAAACTATTTAAAGGGTCATAATGAAAAACAGATTTTTCTTGCCGTTTTGAAGTAAAAGCATTTAAAAAGAACCATGCACACATACCAAAACTAAACTACATAACAGCTACTTCAGAAATGTTCAAAAAGACATTACAACATAAGCTCATTAACATATCCCCACCCATATTTACATATTAACACCTATTCAAAATTCAGTTATTCAGTTTCTACTTTTAGTTTGTTTTTCATTCAATATTTATATTTCATTTTAGCTTATTTCAACAAACACAAATGTTTTCACAGATTTCATTTTAGTTAAAGATAATAGCCCTGGTGTGGATACATAATTTTGACTACAATCCAATCTGCAACAGACTGACTTGGATCTGCTGTTCTCAGTTTCAATAAGAATAGTGCAATCAAAATCGATCAAAAAGAAGTTTCAAAGTTGGCAAAGTTACTGTACAGTACTCAGTTTTTGTTTCTGCCCAACAAACCTAGATGTGCTGACAGCAGCTTATTTTTCATTCATATTTATTTCAGTACAAACACTGGCTTTCTGAGAAGTCTTGGCTTCGCACGCGTACGTGGATCCTGAAACAACGCGAACGCTGCCAGCCAGTTGCTCACGCTCACTGTCCAATATGGAGTTTCTCCATATTGATGAAAGGCTGAAGTTTCATGAAATGTGTTTGTGGGCCTTGTGTTACTCCAGAGCGATGAGCTCACCCTCATACAGGAAATGCAGATGATGTTCTCACTTTAACTGCTGGGAGGCGACCATATGGTTTATACGACGCATTGTTTGAATCTCGCTTGCTCGTTTAAAGAGGGGGCCGGAGAGAGGAAGACGCCGTTTGAAGACTTGTTGCTGGAGTTATACGAGGATTTTGTCCAGGATGTGATGCGGACGCAAAAACAGCCAGGCAATATGAGAGGCAGCTTTTTTAAAAAAAAAAAAAAAAAAAAAAAAAGGCTGGAGGAACGACTCCAGAACACAATCACTTTGCATAATGCAGTTTATACCTCATAATTCGCTTGTGCATCATGTTTTCCCACATAAATCTGCTATGAAATAATCTAGCTCATTTGTTTAGGTAAATCCAGTGACTGTCATCTTGCAAGATGCATTATGGGCAGCACTAAGTGGCTTTAATTAGTTCATCTTATGGACATAAATAATCAGTGTTTCCATATGATTCAATATCAATATTTATCATGATTTTTAATTTTATACTACTGATATGAAATTAAATTGTTTGTTAGACCCCTCAACAGAAAAAAAACAACTTGCAGTTTATGTAAATGTATACAATTTATATAAATATAATTATTATAAAATGTCTAATAAAAGAATTCATAAAATTTTAATTTTAAATCAAGCTTTTAAAATGCAATTGAATTAAAATAAATAACTTCCCTAAAAAAATCCCATTTTAAAGTGTTAAATAAGGTGCTGCACAACAAAAATGTATAAATTAAAAAGTGACAAAATTAAAAAATGGTTGTATGATTTTACACTAAAAACCTAAATTAACAATGTAATTTGTATAAATATAGTAAATATTATTATTATTATTATTATTATTATTATTATTATTAAAAAAATAATTAAAATTGTTCATTTTTCCCCAAACCAAACTTGTAACAACATGAAACTGATCATCTAAATGTTGGCTAAATTATTCACTACTTAATTACCAAATTACTGATTTTTGGCAATAAATATGGATGAAAAAATTATCTTGGTTGTGTAATGACTTTATTTTCTACAGTAACGCATTTGTCCCTGTTCTCTAAAACAAACTTGCAGCAACATGAAACTTACCTAAATATAGATGAAATTGGTCATTACTTAATTACTAATCAACAGATTTTTGGCAATAAATATGGATGAAAAAAAAAAAAAAAAAGAAATCTTGGTTATATGATGACTTAACCTATTGTTTTATTAAATTGTATTAATAACAAAAAGTATTATTATTATTATTATTATTATTATTATTATTATTATTATTATTATTATTATTATTATTATTGAGAATTTTCTACAGTAATGCATCGTCAGATTTTTTTCTAAACCAAACTTGAAACTGATCATCTAAATGTAGGCTAAATTATTCATTACTTTATTACTAAATTATTGATTTTTGGCAATAAATATGGATGAAAAAAATCTTGGTTTTTTGAATTGTATCTTTTTATTAATATATAATAATAATAAATTATTATTATTATTATTATTATTATTATTATTATTATTATACAACAGTAATGTATTTGTCCATTTTTCCAAACCAAACTTATAGCAACATGAATCTGATCGTCTACATGCAATTTAAATAACTCAAAGGCTTGTTATTGATTTTGTTGACTTTTTTTCTAATGATAAACATAGATTTATTACCATTTATGCATAAATAAATTATTTGTAAATGATCCCATGATATCCCATGAGTAGTTTTGGCCTGATTTTGGAGCTCAAGTAAAGAACAAGAGTTGTTTTACATGCATTAAAACACGTTAAAGCGAATTCACAGAGATATTGAAGCTGTGGCATTGGCACATTAATTAGATACAGGCTGTATAAAAATCAGTCAAACGACATCAGGGTTTTACTTTCAAGTCATTTGAGCGCCTGAGTTCCTGAAACTGAACTATATACACAGTACCAACTAGCATCCGAGCGTGATGTTTACAAAGCAACAAGACATAAACTACTATTGCACACAGTAAGTGGTGTTTTGATGAGGGTGGAGTATAATTAGAGGGATTTCATAAAGACCAAAGGCGGTTTGAGAAACTCCTCATTAAATCATTGACACTGAAGAAGAGAAGAGAATATAATCTTTCCACAGTTATCGTTTTAACTTCGATTATATGGTCGTGTTCAATCCTGTCTAGACTCAAGAACATCTGGGTGGGATCTAGGTTGGGTTCACCAAATGGTTTTCTAGGTAAAATTACTGACATATTGACACAACGAAGGTTGCCATGTTTTCTCATCACTAGGCGTTACTCAAAAACAACAGCCAATCACTGTGTGAGAGGAGGATCATGTGACTTCCAGGGTTGCTTCACTTTTTAAGTGAATAGAAAGTGATACCTCGCCTGAAATGATTCCTCATATTCTCCTGTCAAAGACTTCAATTACTTCTGAACAATCCCATGACAAAGAGCCCAATAAAACCCGACTGAGCTTTCAGTATCTGAGCAGATCCTTGGCTCGCCATTGCAAACAGTAGCACAAGAGGGCCTGCAAAAGCAGAACGCAGCGGTGAAGTCTCGGGTTACCCGCTTCCAGCCGGACACAAGAGCTCCTGTATGAAAGCCAGTGTAATCGCAGAAAGTGTCTTTTGTAGGAGCCGGGGGCCAGGAATAAAAGACAAGAGGAGGCAGAAACCGGCAGAACTCTCTGTGACTCTGAGAAAGGGCGTCCTGAACGCCCCAATGACATTTCTCATGCTTTAAAAGGGTCTTTTTCACCTGTGGACCAGAAGAGTTACTCAAAACCTGGACATGAGCGAGTCTGCCAAAGACCAAAGGTTTCCAAAGTAGTACTTCCAAAGTAAGCACTGTAAAACAGCCAATTACCGTTTTCTTGGAACAAAATATAGGGGCCTGAGAAATCTGTTTTATTTTTACCCAGATTCATTTTTTTTTTTTCCCCCAAAATTAAATTTTTCCACATTTTAATTTTTCTAGATTCCAATTTCCCTCACACTGTAAATTTTCTAAACTGCGTTATAATTTTTTAAAATTACATTTATTAATCAAAATTATGCCTAATGCCTAATTAATTGAAATCATTAAACCGGTACAATTTAACAGCAATTTATTATTATTTATTATTAAGTAAAAAAAAAAAAATATATATATATATATCATTATTATATATTATTTTTTTCCTTTTTGTCCCCCCCCCCTTTTTTTTTTTTTTTTTTTTTAACATTAAAAATGTTCCTACCTGCACTTTAAAGGTTAAATTAAATTACATTTATTACTCAAAAACCATGTCTAAGTAAAAAAACATACATTTTTAGGGCCCTTTGACATGTTTTCTTTTCTCAAATTCTGTTTTATTTTTTCCAAATTAATTTTTATTATTTAAATTTCTATATTTTCCATTTTAAATTTTTTGAACTGCATTTTATTGGTTAAATTAAATTTAATGATTAAATTAAATTAATCCATCTAATAAAAGGCCATGAAACCTGCAAAATTTAACGTCAATTTATTTGAAAAAGTTTAACAAGTTACATTAAGGCCCTATGAAACATTTAATTTTTCCCCAAATTCTGCACTTTCCATTTTAATTTTTCTGGATTACATTTACATTATTTTTCAATAGTTTGATTAAATTTTAATAAAATAAAAGCATGTCTAATTAATTGAACTGCTAAAACAACGTTTTTAATGCATTTTATTTCACAATAACAGTGCCCTATAAGCATGTATGCATTTATTTATGTTTATTTTTATTTTTTGTTTTCAAAATTTCTGTGTTGTACATTCTAAGTTTTCTGGTAATCAAATGAAGGCATAAAAAAAATAATTAATTAATTAATTAATTAATTAATTAATTAATTAATTAATTAATTAATTAATTAATTAATCTTTTAAACCAAACGAAACCTGAATGAACCCTTTCAGTTTTTTTGCAAACAAAGTACGGTTTATTATTATTATTATTATTATTATTATTATTATTATTACTACTACTACTACTGCAATAATAATAATAATAATAATAATTATTATTATTATTATTATTATTATTATTATTATCATTATTATTATTCTTATTATTGTTATTATTATTATTATTATTATTATTATTATTATTATTACTATTATTATTATTACTATTATTATTATTATTATTATTACTATTATTACTATTATTATTATTATTATTATTATTATTACTATTATTATTACTACTACTACTACTACTACTAATATAATAAGTGGTATAGTAATATACGTCACAATTTCTACAAGCTAAACCACTTTTATTTGGACAGGTTTGTGTGTATATGACAGTTTTTCCTCAAATTAAACAGTGACACAGCAAAATTCATGTGTTCATGTCCTCATTTAGTGAAAAGCTGAAATCACAGCAAATGTCACAGAGACGTGCAGAACATGCAAGATTCATATATAGTCTTTTTGCAGCTTAATATTGGCATAAGGCCACATTGTGATCTGATTTAAGTGTACTGCCCTACTTTAGATTTATTCACTCAAAGTTTGAGAAATTCCATGACATTCTGCATTATACAGTAGAGTCCATTTTCTTTACTGGATTCTGGGTTTTTGCATCACGGAAAATCAAAGGGCCCTAAAAATAGCATGCAACATTGTGCAACTGTGCAAAATTTAAATGAGCGAAGAGAAATGCATTCAAGAAAGAGTCCAAATGAGCAAATCTTTTGTAAGTCCCAAATGTCTAAACTTGCCTGTGTACAGAAAGGCTTTGAAGCTTTTTTACACATCTGAAGTCATCCAAGCTCGGCCGAGCCAAAGTAAATAACAGTAGGCAGGAAATCTGTGTAACCGTTCGCAAATCTTTTGACTTATTGCTCGGTGACAAACAGCAGTGAAAACACACATAGCAACAGAAAAACGACTGGCCTTTTGGACCCCTTCCAAACAAGCAGATTGCTTTTCTATAGGACCCTTTGTGTTGCCATTTTATTTGTGCTCGTAAAAATCCCCAGCACTCCCTGATCTGACAGACAAGTCTGAACTGTAAATCAAACAGAAGCTCTGGTACCTTCCACCGGGCAATACGACCTATATACACAAGCACAGGAACACTGGCTTACACCCAAGGGTGGAGACTACAATCGCTGAAGGAATTCTACTTGGTGATATTCTTCTTAAGATGCAATTCATGTTAACAAACCCTATAAGATCCATTTAAAAGATGTTTGCGGCCTAAACCGGGGTTTTCAAACTAGAGGCCGCAACAGAGTGCTAGGGGGTCCATGGAAATGTTTACTAGAGAAGTATAAAATAACATAAAAAATAAAATAAAATAAAATGTAATTTATTAAATTAACAAATAAGCATTTAAAACAAATTAAATTAGATTAAAACAAAAAACAGGTGAAAATAAAAAAAACATGGTTTAAAACAAATAAATAAAATTATTAAATAAAATTTTAAAAATTAGATTAAAATAAAAATCAGATAAAAATAATTAAAATAAATAAATAAAAATTAAATAAAATGAACAAACATTTAGAACAAAAATTAATTAAAATAAAAATCAGATAAATTAAAAAAAAAAAAATTTAACAAAACATTAAAAAAAATTACATTAAAATAAAATTCAGATAAAAATGAAATTGATTAAAACAATCAGTTTAACAGACAAATAAATAAAATTTAAATAAAACAAATAAAACTAAAGTTAGGATTAAAATAAAAATCAGACAGATAGATAGATAGAGAGAGAATGAAATCAAGTTAATTAAAACGAGTAAAATGAAGGAACAAAAACAGATTAAAAGAAAACTTAGATTACAATAGATTAAAAAAAAAAACATTACAATCAGAAAAATAAAAACAAAAACATTAGATTAAAATAAAAGTAAAAGTAAATTAAATAATTTAAAATAGAGGATAAAAAAAAAGTTAAATTATATAAAAAAAAAGAAAAACAAATGATACTTTATTACAATAACTACATAAATTAAGCATTATATTTAAAAATGATTAAAATCAGTAAATAAAAATCAATAAATTAATGTAAAAAAAAAAAAAAAAAAAAAAATACTATAATGAGTAGGAACGTGACAGAAACTTATTTTCCAAATAATATTTTAATACTTTAAATACTTTTCAACAGTAAAAATTGGGGGTCTTTATTGAGGAACCTATTACAAGCCTTTTAAATTTTGGGGTGGCTTGCACGAGGATGATCATGTTTAGAGGTCCATGGCTTTTAAAAGATTGAAAACCCCTGGCCTAAACGTGCTTTTTGACCTTAAACTAGTAGCCTCCAAACAGAAATCCCTATTCAAATCACTGAAAATGGTGCACATTTGACCTGCAAAGTACAAGCAGCAGAACATGGAAGAGATGTTTTGAATTAAGAACATTACATCAGAGTCAAAGCATGTGAAAAATGCTTATGAAGAGGTTAAAACGCACTTCAGGAGCGCGATTGTGTAAGTCTGGATGAGATCATCGAACACGCTCGATGCAGATGGCATGTCGGGAGAGTAAATGATTAACTTTAATCGCATACTGACCCACTGCACGGGTCTAAAGAACAGCAAGACGATCGCTTACAAAGCAACATGGTGACTGAAGTGTTAATGCAATCCAGATAGCATGTAGAAAACCAGACACGCTTGCAAACTTCTCCCTCTAGCAAAAGAAAACCAAAGAGAAACTGCTTAGTCTTAGGCTGACGTCAATTACATTGTTTGCTTTCGCTGGTTGCATTAGCCCCCGAAGGTCAAAGCTTCGCTACAAACAATGCAATCTGACCTTTGCTACCATGCAGATGGGAGAAGCATTTCCCGCGTTGACCTAAAAACATTCCCTGTGTGAAAAACCCGTCCGGCTCGGCCAAGTCCGGCCGACCTCATGCGGTCAGACTGAGCGTAATGGAAGAGGTTAACGTAATGACGGTAGACCGCAGGAGAAACCTGTGCAGACGTCCCACAGAAAGCCGAGGTTGTTTTAGGCAAGCTCACCTTCTCTGGCTCTCATGCGCGTTTTAACGCAGCGTGACTGAGAATATTATTGCAGAGGTTGTTCTATAGCAACCCTGAAATATTTGCTCAAGGCCTCGTCTCTTTGAACGCTGCTGTACAAGTTGGTTTTCCACGTTTGGGTTTTGTCGTTTCGACCGAAGGCGGTATCTGGGCCACATTACTGAAACTGTGATGCAATCCGTTGTGCTGCAGGAATGCGAGGTTTCTGCATCAGCGGCTTCTGGAATCACTGAACTTTGGCGAGGGTCGCTTTAGCGAGGCCCTGCATCCTGTTGCTTCTTTAGACTCCAAAACAATAGCAGATTTCAATACCACACAGAATCCATGTGCACAATCACAGGTTTCTGGGTTCACCTTCACGATTTCCTTCTGGCAGTTCAGCTCGACTAGAGTGGCTCTTCCTGTCAAAGTGCCTGTTAGGTGTGGCTTACTCATCCGAAGTTTAATTAGCTGCATATGCTACTTATTTCAACAATCTTTAAAAGAGGGATCTTCTATGCAAGCTTGTTTCCACATAGGATTAAAAAAATAATAAATCAAAGGTAATTGTGACTCACAATTCTAGCTTTTTCCATTCAAATATGACATTTTTCTCAGTTGTGAGTTGAATTAAAAAAAAAAAAAAAAAAAAAAAAAAAAACACCACCACACACACTGCGAGATGTAAAGTCAGAATTCCATGGAAAAAAGTTACAGATGTAAATTCAGAATTTAGAGGTGGGAAAAAAAGCTAGTTTTGCAAAATGTAAAATCAGAAATCAGAAGTGAAAAATACTAAAATTGCAAGATACCAATCAGAATTTAGAGGTAAAAAAAAAAAAAAAAAAAAAAAAAAACTAAAATTGCAAGATATAAATCAGAATTCAGAAACAAAAGCTAAAATTGCAAGTAAAAAAAAAAACCCTAAGATTTCAAGCTGTAAAATAAAAAAAATTAGAGGTGAAAAAGCTAAAACTGTGAAATGTAAAATCAGAATCATAGTGGTGAAAAAAAGACTAAAATTGCAAGATGTAAAACCATAATTCAGAAGTGAAAAAAAAAAAAATTATAATAATAATAATTTAAGCTGTAAAATTTAAATTTAAAAGGTGGAAAAAAAAAAAAAAAAAAAAAAACTAAAGCTAAAACTGCAAAATGTAAAAATCAGAATTCAGAAAAGTTTCAGTGGGGAGAGAAAAAAAAAAAAAGCTGAAATTGCAAACAGTTAAACCAGAATTCAGAAGGAAAAAAATTGCAAGTCGTAAAATTTAAATTTAGAGGTGAAAAGCTAAAAGTGCAAAATGTAAAATCTGATTTTAATGGTGATAAAGATAAAATTGCAAGATGTAAAATCATAATTCAGAAGGGGAAAAAAAAAAAAAAAAAAACACTGCAAAATATAAAAATAAGAATTCAGAAGAGAGAGAGAGAGAGAGAGAAAAAAAAATAGAACATTGCAAGCTGTAAAATTACAACTTAGAGGTGAAAAAATAGTTAAAATTATAAAATGTAAAATCAGAATTCAGAAGGAAAAAAGCTAAAACTACAGGGGTTTTTTTCCCGGCAAGATGATACCACTGAATTATATATTTACTCGCATTTGCAAGAAAAAAGTAAATTTAGTGATAAAAAGTTGCAATTACATTTATCATTCATTTTTTTTCTCTGTGATTAAAAAAAAAAAAAAAAAAAAAAAAAAAAAAAGGAGATGTAAACTCAGAACTCGGTGGGGGGGGGGATCTGAATTCTGAGAATCAGAATCATGAGATATAAAGATAATTGTGACTCCCTCACAATTCTGGATTTTTTCTTGCAAGATGTTCACTGAATTGATTTATAAGCTTGCAAAAATTCAGAATTGTGAGAAAGTTTCAGTTAGATTTTTCTTTTTTATTCTATGGCAGGAAAAAAAAAAAATAATTGCAAGATACAAAATTAGAATTCAGAAGAAAAAAGCTAAATGTGTGAGATCTGAATCATGAGATAAAGGTAATTGCAACTTTTTCCTCTCACAATTATGGCTTTTTTCAAGCAATGCTATCTTCTTTCTCAGAAATCTAAGAAATTACACCAAATTATAAGATACAAACTTGTGTCAGTATTGTTTTTATTTTTTCATTCCATGGAGGAAACAAGCTTACATAGGTTTCCCTCTTTGGGTTTAAAAAGACAATTAATATTCTGATGTATTTAGATGGATAATTACACTGAGTTTGCAACATCTAAACTGTTATTAAACCAAATCAACACTGACTCACTCTATTGTCTTCTGTAGAGCTGCTTATAGAATGAACTCATTTTATAATTGTTGAACTTTGCAACTCTGACTATTGCTGAACTGAATCAACTCTGATCTAAATTGATCTGTTGTGACACTGTTGTTTTCTGTAGAGCTGCTTTATAAATGAAACTAAATTTGGTTCATAATTGATGATCATGCAACCTTTACACTGTAATTTTCTCATTTATTACTGCAAAGCTGCTTTGACAATCTGTATTGTATAAAGTACTACCTGTATATAAATATATATGACTTACCCCTCTTATTTACTAAACAGTCATAAACGCCGGTGGGAACGACTTTATCTCTTTAATACAGTCAGTTTAATGTGAATGCAAACACATTCATCTTGCGTCTTCCTCTGTGCGTTTGTGTGTTAAAGGGCAAGCGAAGGCTAGCGGCAGCTCTACACCCATCCAGTACAACAAGTTCTGAGAGTTTGGCTTTGTGTTCAAATCAGCGCTGCATCTCAGAGCGGGTCGGATAACTTTAGGAAAACTAGTGAGTTCACTCACACTCACTTTTCTCAGCATTTACCTGTACAGACAAGTGAACATCACAGGGTGACACAAATAAATACAGGTTCAGGGCAGTCAACTACATGCAAGGCTGCACTGTTTGGGGGAAAAGCTGTGATATTTTTCTGATTTTTAAAAAGCATGAAAAACCCTTTCAGTTTGCAGTTTGCAAAAATGTTATGATTACTGTGACTACAATATGACTATTAAATAATAATTAATATTATTTTCATTATTATTACTTAAAAATGTGTGATGCATTAATATTTCACTAATATTAAAAGAATAAACATTTAATATTGATATTATACAAAAATAGTATAGAATAGAATATAGTATAAAATAGAATTAAATTATTCAAATTAAAACCTCACGTCTCCATGTGGTAGACAATGTCTATTAAGCATTTATTATTATTTTATTTTCTAGTATTAAATAAAAGTTAACATTAAATATGCATTAATTTTACTAAAATTAAAACAATATTTATTTAATAAAGTAGACAATGTCTATTAAATAATTCATAAATAATCCATATATACAAATTAGTAATAAGAAAATATTTTACCAATAAAAGTATTTATTATAATAATGAAAATAAGTAAAAATATTAATTTGACAAAGAATAAATGTATTATTAATAAATATAATAGAATATGTTTAATTAAGTGGAAATTAAATATTTCTTAATCATTACTGTTATTATTAAATTTAAATAAATAAATGAATAATAATAATAATAATAAATAACAACAACAACAACAACAACAACAACAACAACAACAAATATTAATATTTGACCAAAAGAATGAGCGAGTATTTAACAACAACAACCAAATTAAATTTAGTTAAAAAGAAATTAAGTAATATTTCATATTATGTTTATTACTACTAAATAAAAAAAATAAAAATAAAATCACTATTTCACAGAGTATAATAATAATAATAATAATAATAATAATAATAATAATAATATAAAAATGTGTAATAAAATAAGAAATTTCCACAAAATAGTATTTACAACTACAACAAATTAAATTTTAATTAAGCTGAAATTAAACTGAAATGTAATACAGTATAAATTAAATTATTTTTTATGACCATTATTTTTACTAAAAAGTTTGTAATAAAACAAGAAATTAACATACTAATAAATTTTATAATAATAATAATAATAATAATAATAATAATAATAATAATTATTATTATTATTATTATTATTATTATTATTATTATTATAAATGTTTCTATTATTGTTATAAAATAATTATAATACAGAAAAGTGTTGGCTTAAAGACAAATTAAGATATAAAGGCCAAAAATGTTATTAAATTACTTGTTGGATGAAGCCGAAGGAGTCTAAATGGTAGCTGCAACAAACTGTTATTTTTAGGCCTTTTTGCTTTTTACAAATCCAAATCCAAATCCAAACTAGAAACTCTGAGTCCTTTGTGTAGAGCACGTCCACACCCTGAACATTTGATCTGTTCATACAGATGCCTGTCAAAACAATCCTGAAAACCTTCAGTTACAGAGCCAAAGAAACAAATGCAACTCAGTGCAACCAAAATCCATCCACAGGAACTCATCCTACAAGCTCCCATAATCCCACACGTTACTCTACAGGCCGCTGAGATCCCAATAAAGCCATGAGGGAACGTTTTCTGCGAATGAGGAAAAAAAAAAAAAACCTGCAACTTAAGACGGGCGAACCTTTGGCTCACCCGCGCCGTTCCCGCTACTGTTTGCATAGCGTAAAGATACGGCATCTGACAGCCGCCCGCTGACCAGCAGGAATCACAGACCCGTTCTGTTCTGGGACGGCCCACGAGAGGAGCCGATGGAAACAAAACGAGAACCTGAGATTCGCAGAGAAACATCTGACGCTTTTGGCTGCTCAAGCAGAGATCTTTCAGATACAAACATCTCCATAATGACAGGAGACAATCCAACCCACAAGAACTGACTGAAACGGTTTGTTTTGCTCCAAATCGATCTACAACGGATTGAACACGATACTGAAATTAAAGCATAATTTAACGCCACTCCAAAACAGCCCAAACAAATCTCTTTCAACTCTCTGGTGGGGAATCTGGCGCTCAGAAGGAGCACAGTCCAAACGGGTTTTTAATAATACGCTTTTCCAACTGGCTTTGTCCTGGGAACACTTTCAGACGTCTTAATTTGCTCAGAGGGGAAGTTTTAAATCTTGGGCGACTCGGACCACTTCTGCCTTGGATGGCAGCTCATGTGTGACTAAGTCCTTCACAAACGCACTCCAAAAATCCCTGATCTGCTCTTACTGGCAACAAACGCACAAGCAAGCAAACATTGCAATGAGATGCAACAATTTTTAACCATTATCTGCCTACACTTATAAACCGGTTGTCAACAAAAGAAAAGCTTAAAGGCTTCCTGTGGTTTTCCTTTTGTTCCTAATGTTTAGATATGAATAACTTAGACAGCAATTAATATTAATATTGTAACATTACAGTTACGCAGTACTCTAAAAATACAATTATAATTTCTTGTATAATTGTTGATTACAGTGAAATACAATAAACATTATAAATAATTGTATTATTGCCAACATATTCTGCCAAATCAGTGACTCAATAATAATAATAATAATGATAATAATAATAATAATAATAATAATAATAATAATAATAATAATAAAATGCATTCGTGAAATTATATTAATAATATCCACATTCTAGTGAAATTATATTATTATTATTATTCATTTTGGCAAATATCAAATGACTATAATAATAATAATAATAATAATAATAATAATAATAACAATAATAAAAATAATAATAAAAAATGCACTAGTGAAATTATATTAATATCCACATTCTCGTGAAATTATATTATTATTATTATTATTATTATTATTATTATTATTATTATAGTACATTGGCAAATATCAAATGACTATAATAATAATAATAATAATAATAATAATAATAATAATAATAATAATAATAATAATAATATCCTATATACTATTTTACTGCAAAAAATATTTTTATTATTATTATTATTATTCATATATCAATGACTAAAGTCATACATCAATGACTAAAATAATAATTTTCTATACACTATTTTATAGTGAAATTAAGAAATTATTATTATTGATGTTGTTGTTATTATTATTATTATTAATTTAATTATTAATTAATAATAATAATAATAATAATAATAATAATAACACCACCATATTTAGTCAAATCAATAATTAATAATAATTTTAGAACTATTATTTATTACTATGATTATTTTACAGTCATATTGACATATAAAAATAAAAAATGTTTGGCCAAAGTGTGCAAACAAGCACAGTAAACCATTATTGTCGCAGATACTTGCAACAAACTCCTCTCTGAGAAGCAAATCATGAGTGAACAAGAACTGGAAAAGCAGCAGTGCCTTTGTTTATGCAGGGCTTTTCTGTGCAGATTACAGTCTGAATCTGTCTGGGTTGATCTCAGAGGGAGGCCCACGGTGGCTTGTGGTTGCAGTTGTGATTAAAGGACATTAAACACCAGTGAATTCCATGAGCATGACCAGAGCCTGGAGAATCCTATTTGTTTAGCTTGAGAGCAGAAGATGCGAGCGGGAACAAGCTTTCTGCATCTTCCAGGGTCGAGTCTCTCTAACAAGCCATCGCTGAGTTGCCGGCTTTGGCAGAAGGACGACTTTTTCGATTCCAGCAGAGAGATGAACTCTTGTAAGGCTACCATTGGGAAGGGCTGCACAATAAATTGAATTTAAAAGTGCAGTATGGCTTACTGCGATTATGAAATCACGAAGTGATCTAATTAAACAGTCACGTTGTGTGTTTTAGTGTGAAATGCAGCACTGTGTTCATTTACACACCAGCAGCTTATTTTCAGTGTCTTTGAGCTCTAAAAGCTCTATGGTGTTACATTTAGAAACAGCCATAAATATTAGTAGTGTAATTTTACAGTTATACTGTAAATTAACTACATTTTTCTAAAATACAAATTACTCAATATTAATGTTATTATTATATATTTGGCTGCAAAACAACTGGAACTTGCATATCAATAACTAGAAAATAAATGTAAAATAAATACATGCCAAAAATGTATTATTATATATTTGGACTAAATGTTGATCTTTATGACTATAAATAAAGACAAAATAAATAAAAACAATTGTAATTTACATATCAATGACCGTAAAATAAATTTAAATAAATAAAAGCATAAAGGCAAAAATGTGTTTATTATTATGTATTTGAACTAAATGTTAATTTATATAACTATGACAATAAATAAATCAAATAAATAAAATGTGTTTATATTATGTATTTGGACTAAACAATGTTAACCTATGACCACAAATAAATAAATTAAATTTATTATTTAAAGTTGGTGTTTATCATACATTTTATATTGAGATATAATCCAAAATGTGGTTTATATCTTAGTATAATAATAATAATAATAATAATAATAATAATAATGCCAAAAATTGTTTTATATATTTGGAAATTACATTTCAATAACTAAAAAATAATTTAAAATAAATAAATAAAAAGCTTATTATACATTTGGCCTAAATAATGATTCACATATTTACGACTACAGCAAAACAAACTTTTTTTTTTTTTTTTTTTTTTTTAAAAAGCATGTTGATTACAAGGAAAAGGCAACTTGGAAAGGGTCTTTGCTCTAGTGTTCTAGATCTTAAGGTCAGTTTTAATTTCATGTGACCTTTTTTTGCTTTAACAAGCACTCCTTGTATTTACTGGGAATGAATCACATTAATAAAATGGGTTACAAATGACAAATTGAATTTGAGGGCAAAAATACCATCAAATCATCCCAAAGAACAGACAGGAAGACGCTTAATCATTCAGCGCACACCAACTAATGAGGTCACGTCATGAAGTCATTCACCAGCACATCCACATCCCACACCTCTCCAACGGAAAACTAATGTCAAACGACCCTAAAGAGGCTTTTTATCACCGCCCGCATGACTTCAATCACATCTTCAAGCCATCACTTCCCTCCGACCGTGGAAAAAAACAGGACAAATGTCAGAGAGCAGAATCTGAGTTAATTGACTGACTCAGCAAGAACCGCTTCAGAACATCAATAGAACCACCGGGCCTAATTTAGGGGGCGGACGAAGACCACATGATGATCAAAGACATATTTTGGAACGAAATTGATACGGTATGGGGCGATCATGTCGAACCGCACTCACAGAGGCCTGGGGGAAACAACAAAAGCACATCGAAATGACATGGAAACATGGACTAGGGACAGTGCAATTCATGCAAAACATGATATTACGACATTAACCACTCCACTCAAGTCCAGACCACTTTACAGCTTATTCTGGACATGAATCGAAGACTAGAAGAGGCCAGAAAGTTCTTCAGCTGACCTTTTTAATTATGCCTTCTTGTCTTTGACATTAGAGAGAGAAACTAAAACACTGGCCTAATGCAATCCGGTGAGATTTACGGCCAAATCGAGGGACGCGGTGACCTTCTCGTGTTTGTTTAGCTGGGAATTCTCACCCATCTCTGAACGCAACTGGCCTTTGAAACAGTGGAAAGTCTGGGCACTGGACCTCACGATAACACTCAACCTTTCCACGCGGGTCTAAATGTGTGTCAATGAAAACGCCCCACAGACTGCTTCTGGAGCGGAAGATAACGTCATTCAGGAAGTGTCTGTGAAAATCCCAAACTGAAAAGCTTCTACATTCATGTTCTGTGAAATACAACTACAGTAAAAGAGTGTAAAAACAGCAACAAGGAAGAGTGTTTGATAAAGGACTAATAAGGAAATCGAATGTGTCTTAAGTGTTAAAGATAAACACTTAATGAAATCATGCAGAACTCAAAACGTTCTCCACAGTCCAAAAATATCACAACTAAATTGTAAAAATAAGTTTGTCTTACACAGATGGATGCATTTACACATGAACATCCATTTACAGACCTACTGCACATCCATTTATAGAAATATAAATGTACATTTCTAATGTTGCATATGAATAAATAAAAGTAAAAAAATAAATCAATGATAAAAATATATATAAAAATGTAAAATCAATGAAAAATTGTTTTTAAAAACGCAAATGAAATTGAAAACTAACAAGCGAAAAAAGACAAATGTTTAAAAAAAACAATAAAATAAAATAAAAAAATATTTAATTACTTTATTGGATAGAACAATCAATTTGCAGTTCATGTATGTGTCAAAAAAACAGGTTATAATACATGTTTCTGGAACATAAATTATATAATAATAATAATAATAATAATAATAATAATAATAATAATGCCAAAAATTGTGTTTATTATCTGTGGCTCCAAAACAACTGGAATTTACATATCAATGACTCGAAAATACTTATAAATAAAAAAATAAATAAATGTATTATACATTTGGCCCCAAAAATGTGGTTTCTATACTAATACTACTACTACTACTAATAATAATAATAATAATAATAATAATAATAATAATAATGCAATAAATAACAACAATAATAAACAATACTACAATAAAATTCTGTTAAATGCCAAAAATGCATCACAGCAGTCCAAATAAAGAAATATGATTATAATAATAAATTTCCTAAAGGATCACACCGCTAGAAATATGTAAATAAAAATAAATAAATAAAAAAGAAAAAAAAAGTATATTCCAAAAAGGCCATAAAACATGTTTCCAGAACAAAAATAAATAAATAAATAAATAAATAATAGATCATGGTTGGAAATATATATTTCTAACAAATGTACATGAATAAACAGACAAAAACAAAATTAAAAAAAGACCAAAAAAAAAAAAAAAAAAAAGTGAAAAGGAAAGAGTAAAGTAATTGTATTTAATTCAGTAACAAATTTTCAGCTAGTGTATATGCAAAAAACAGGCTATAAAACATGTTTCTGGAACAAAAAAAATATAAAGATCATACAGAAATATATACATCTCTAACATTGTACATGAATAAACAGACAAAAAATAAACACTATGCAAAAGACTAATAAAATAGAATAAATAAAATTATTTAAAAAAAAAAAAAAGAAGAAAAATGTATTAATTAATAAAAAAAATAAAATAAAATTAAGGCCATGAAAAAAAATTAAAGCAGTAAAAAAATAAATAAATAAATAAACAAAAAAAAAAAGCACTGCAGCAAAAGTAGGCCAGAAAAATCATGTTTCTGCCCAAAAACAACAACAATAAATTTTAAGCCTCAGGGGGGAAAATGCACAAACTTATGCACAAAAAAAAAAAAAAAAAAAAAAAAAAAAAAAAAAAAAAAGACTAAAAAGTCCTTGTGCAACTTTTGTACTGACAAAGTTTGTCCTCTCTAACTTAAGTGCCTTTAAATCTGAACACAGGTTACTCCCACTGCCTAAGATGAATGGAAAACTCTGATGCGGTTCATGGGTGACTGGCTATTAGGTCACTGCATTGACTCTCCGAAGACAAATCAAGCTTGGGAAACTCTATGCAAAGAATGATGAATAACCCAGAGCTCATCCTTTGAATCTGAGAAAGACATGTACAACAGGAAGTCCAGCCTGAGGCCCTCACACCTCAAATTTCATCACAAATGTGAACCTCGATGTAATTTATTTGCTCACAAACACACGTAACCGGGCAAGAACTACAAGGAAATCAGGTTGGGCGTTGCCATGACAATGTTTGCATGCATTTTGCTACAAACAACTGATTGCCAAATACGGAAGAAACGTCCTGTGGCCCTGACTATACAGGTGACAGTAAGCACTTGTTCTGAGATGTAATGTACGTGCATAATCTATTTCCAGGATTTACACAAGCAACGGCATGTAAAACAACAGCAACAGCGTGAAAAATAGTGTAAAAGCCGCAAGAAATACAACCTGATGCATTTGGAACGGCTTCAAGAATGTCACAGGCCAGCCAAAAGGTGTTTGGCACCAAACACAAGCATTGTGAAACTACATCTTAATATTTAAGCCTCTGGAATGCTGAAATTCTCAGGATTTCTAAATCTTAAACATAAGAATGAAATTAATGGTGCAACTTTCTCACGCCAGTCAAAATAAGGAAATCCTGAAAACTGAATCTCATAATAATCAATAGACACTGGGTGGATGTTATCTCTTATCTGCCGGGGATGAGTCATCTCACCGGCTCTTTCACATGCACAAAAACACTTTTGGTTTATGATGCAACTCTGCAAACCAAAGATGTTGAGTAAGAGAAGACTGGGAGGAGAAGGAAAGTTAACCGTTTATAAATATAAAAATATATACTTACATTAATACTTACTTATAATTTTATTTCAAAATATTAATTTATTATATACATGTAATTATTTATAAATATAAATTAAATAAATATTTCTAAACAATAAATATATACTTATTTATACCTATTTATATTTTATTCAAAATATTGAATTATGACTTAAATATTAGTAATTATTTATACATTTAAATAAATAAATATTTTAAATATAAATGATAATTATATACAAGTGTCACAAATTCAATAATATTTCCAAAAAATATATATACATTTATATTTTATTTGAAAATATTATTTAATTTATTATTATTTATATATTAGCAATTATTCATAAATTTAAATAATTAATATTTTAAATTAAAATCATAATTTTATAAGTGTCACAATAAATTTAAATAATTTTTCTAAACAAAAAAAAAAAAATACATATTTATACTTGTACTTTATTTCAAAATACAATTTAATTTATTATTATTCATATATTAGTAATTTTTTTATATATAAAGGGACCGAAAACTACAACTACAGTATTGCCATAATTTCTAAAGGGTACCATTGTACACCACAAAAATACTGTGACATTAACATGTTTGTTGGGATATGGCACCACAGTCATGCTATTTTTGGACATATATCCTATTAAAGTCCATGCATTCTTTATAAAATTATTTAGGTACCATGGTGCATGAATATATAAATTTAAGAAACTAATAATGTAAAATAGCATGGCATTTCCTCTAGTTCAACTTTAACCACCTTGCTGTAGCATACCGGGTTACTTGAGGGTAATTGAGCCACTTTATCAGTCACCACAATGGCAAAGCATCCTTAGCATTACAGAATCTCCATCTGATACCAACTTTGTAAGACAGACACAGATATAACAAAAAAATACTTTGTTTTTTTGACATGAACCATCGTAAAGCCACTGAACTATTACAAAACAATAGAAATACATGCATTTTAGTACTATGGTATTTGTATGATACCATCAGTGTGCAAAGGTTGTTCATTTTAACCAAAAAAAAAAACAAACTAATAAATCAGAAACTAATAATGTAAAATAGCATGGTATTTCATCTAATTCAAATTATTAATCTAATTCTAATCACCCTATAGGGTTAATTTAAGGTAACTGGGCCACTCTCCCAGTCACCTCAATGGCAAAAGCATCCTAATTTACTTAAGCTCATCCTAAACACCATGAAATATGGCCATGCCTTAGCACCACCAAATCCCCATCTGAAACTGACTTTGTAAGACTGAGAGAGAGAGATGCAACAAGAATACTTTGGGTTTTTTTTTACATGAACCATGGTAAAGCTACTGAACGCTTATGAAACAATAGAAATACATGCATTTTAGTACTATGGTATGTATGAGACACAATCAGTGTGCAGTGGTTGTTCATTTTAACCAAAAAAAAAACCCCAAACATTTACATAAACTTACTGTAAAATAGCATGGTATTTCGTCTAATTCAAATTTAACAACCTTATAGGGTTAATTTAAGTAATTGGGCCACTTTCCCAGTCACCTCAATAGCACAAGCGTCCGAATTTACTCAAGTTCGCCCTAAATACCATGGTACATTAATACGAATTAGTTCCAGGGTACTCCTAAAATAACTTTACAAGGATTAAACATTCATTATCAGACACTTTCCCTCAACTTTTCTCCTGACTAGAAAGCAAAAGCCGTTGAACTCACCGATGGACACGAGCTTTATATTCTCCCTGTCCAGAAACTCGAGCGCCACGGACACGTTCTCCAGCTTCATCTGTCTGAAAGTGGGTCTTGCGTGATATTTTCTGTACATCTTCTTCTGGCTGAGCACCTCGAGCAGCGAGATGAGTCGCAGTCCATCGCTCAGGTCCAGCTGCAGGTCCGCGACGCGCTTGTTGACGGTCTTCAGGTGCTCGTTGCACCAACGCGTGAAAGTGTTCTGCTGGATCTTCTTCCACGGCGCGTCGTCCGCCAGGTCCTTCTCTGTGGCCGGCATGATGTTTTAATACTCGTATGTTGTGTCGTTTGTAACTCTGGATGTGTGTTGCGAGTGTTTGTACGGCTGCACTGCGTTCGTGCGCTCTCGTATTTCGAACCGTTTCTCTCTCGTGGACGCGCCTGCGCGCGCTGTTATATACGGCAAGCGGGTGACGCCACCTGCGCAGCATCAAACCCAACCTGCCTTTCTACAGCATGTGACAGCCCTTCTCTATTCCATTATTTCTAAAACTAACAATAAATTACAAAAAAAAAGATATGCTAAGAGCATAATAATAATAAAAAAAAAAGATAAAAATAAATAAAAAGTTAAATTGAAAATATATATATTTATCATTTTATGTAAGTATAACTATACTTTTTTTGCGATTTGCTATGATTTGTGTTCTGTAAAACATTATAAAATGATTTTTAAAAATGACAAATTAAAAGAAAATAAAAAGCATCTGCATTCACTCTTCATCTGTTTATTATTTAAAGCATAAACAGCTTTTTTAATAAGTAAAACAAATGGATAAAAAAAAACACCTAGACTTTATTTATTTATTGTTAATCAAAACATTTAGCTGGAATAACATTTAAACATTAGATGAAAAACTTGGAAATGTTGTGACTGAAATAAATTTAAATATAATGTATATAAGATATAAAAATAAAAATGATATATAAATAAAACTATATAACCGATATATAAATCAGTGAAGTTGTGAAAAATACTAATTAAAAATGCCAAATGCACATAACAAAATTACTAAAACAATAATAGTAAATAATAAAATGAAAAATATGACAATTATAATATAATATAATTTTAATTATTTAAAATAATAAAATAACACTGCTGGAATAATCTGAGATGTAAAGATTAGATAAAAAATTAAACTAAATGAAAACTGGAAATGTAACTGAAATATATTTAAATCTCATTTATATTTTTATAAAATATAAAAATGATATATAATAAAACTTTACATAAAATATATATAAATTGGTTAAATTGTGAAGAATACTAATTAAAAATGACAAAAGCACATTATATTAATAAATAAATAAATAAATACATACATACATACATACATACATAAAAACTGAAAATTATATATTTTAATCCTAAACAAATTACTATGAATTAATAATAAAATAACACTGCTGGAATAAAATAAAATTTAAGCATTAGATAAAAACTTAAACTACATGAAAACTGGAAATGTTGTAACTGAAATAAGTTTAAACATAATTAATATAAAGTTTAAAATTATATATAAATAAAACTTTATCATATTTATATAATAAATATTATATACTACTTAACAATGACAAAAGCACATAAAATTACTATAAATAAATAAATAAATAATAATAATAACTATAATAAATAAATAAATAAATGAAAATGATATATTTTAATACTAAATATATAACTATGAATTAATAATAAAGTAACTGCTGGAATAAAAGAAAATTTAAGCATTAGATGAAAAACTTAAACTAAATGAAAATTTGAAAAGTTGTAACTGAAATACATTTAAATATAATTTATATAAAATATAAAAATTAAAATATAAATAAAACTTTGTATGATATATAAATCAGTGAAATTGTGAAAAATACTAATTAAAAATGACAAAAGCACATAAAATTACTAAACAAATATAATAAATTATATATTTTAATGGTAAATAAATTACTATGAATCAATAATGAAATAACACGGCTAGAGACTAACAATAAGTCATGAAAAATGAAACATTAAAAATAGAAAGTAAAAGTTATTAATAAATAAATCTAAATTTATTATTTTACATGCAAAGTGTTTAAAGCATCTGTACACTGAAATCAAACCTGTCCCGAGATTTTCATGTAGTGTTTTATGCTTTCAACTGATCTATGCTTTATTAATTGTGTTTCTAAATAAATAAGATATGTTAAGAAAAAAAAAAGATGAAATCTACCTCTAAGAACTTTTGTATGTGTGTGTGTTTGTTCTCGTGCGATTTTCATTGTGATCTAGAGCAGATAATGGTGTAAATCTTCACCGATTGCAAAAATGTTCTCCACAAAAGGCCTTTCTGGTCGTTTGATAAAAGCCACACAGGTTCGTCTAACAGATTTCAGATGCATCTCTGTAATGGCCACGTTCTCCTGCCCTCAGACACTTTTACGAATCGCCAGACAAATGTTTCCCACACATTTGGCCAGCTCCTGAACGCCACACTGCCGGCTTTGTTTTGTCTCTGGGAAGGTGTCAGCGGCGCTCTACAATCATAACAGACGTATCCAGACGTTTTCATTATACGCGCCTTTCCTCTCGCCATTCATATCCTGCACGGCTTCCCACCTTTGCTGACAGGAGTCTCAATATTAACTCCAGTATCAACAGCGGCGAATATTCCATTCAGCGCTGCCATCCTGAACCTTTCCCATGCAGCGTACAGTAACTGATCAGCATTACTCACCAGGGTGGATCGACATTGCATCATACTCTTACAAATACAAAAGAAAAACAGCTGAGCTCTTCTGTTTGAGGAGCACTCGAAACACTTAAAGGAATAGTTCACCCAAAAGTGAAAACCCTCAGGCCATCCGAAATGTTGCTGAGTTTGTTTCTTCATGGGAACAGATTTGGAGAAACGCAGCATTACATCACTTGACGTAAAATGTCATAATGATGGATTTATTTCTTCCCAAGATGTTAACTGATGGACTGGAGTGGTGTGGATTATTGTGATGTTTTATCAGCTGTTTAGACTTGGCACCCATTCACTGCAGAGGATCAATTGTGAGCATATTTCTTTAAATAAATCTAAAAGATTGAATGTTATGAAGTAAATATGAGCTGTGTTTGCTACAGAGGTCTGTCCTGTAATCATTTGTCTTGGCTCTTTGTTATTTTTTAACCTCAGTGAAGCATCAGTCGGTTGAGGAAGGCTGCAATGACTGAAGCAACAGGATTTTCATTACAATATTTCACCTTTCTGAGCTGAGTAATGCGTCTGAAGCAGAGATTACAGCCTCCGTCTGTCTGTCTGGACTCAAACCCACAGGCTGCACCAAACCAAGGCCCTCGGGCATGGTCCGATGACGTACTGTAGGTAAAGCAGATTGCATGAGATGTTTGATAGTGCTGGCATCACATTTCCAGGTGCATCTGAATCATCAAGATGTCACTGTTAGAGATCAGCACTATTCATTGCAATGGAATCAGAGACACATTTGCAGTCTGAAGGGCACATATTTAACAATTCATCAGTTCCCGACATTCCCAGAACTTTTGAGCAATGCTTTCAATGTATTTTCCAGTTAATCGTCGAGGATTTTTAAAAGGAATTTCATCTTGCACAACCACAATTGACTTTAAAATGTTTCTGGCACAGTTAGCTAACCGTCTGATAAATGACAAAACACAAACTTGTCATAAAAAGTAGACATTTAATGTTCTTTTTGTATTGTAGTACAAAGAAATGTTTTATTTCTTTCTGATTATTTCATTACATTTATTGAATGCATGATTTTATATCAGATGCATATACATGACCAGTCAAACATTTTTGAACAGTAAGATTTTTAATGTTTTTTAAGTCTCTTCTGCTCACCAAGACTGCATTTATTTGATCCAAAGTACAGAAAAACCCTACCATTTTGAAATATTTTTACTATTTAAAATAACTGTTTTCTATTTGAATATATTTTAAAATGTAATTTATTCCTGTGATTTAAAAACTGAATTTTTAGCATCATTACTCCAGTCACATGATCCTGATTTGCTGTTCAAGAAACATTGTTTTTATTTTTATTATTATCAGTATTCCAACATTTTTTATTTTTTTGTTTGTTTGTTTTTTTGGGGGAAAGAAATGATAGAAATTAATACTTTTATTTAGCAAGGATGCTTTAAATTGAACAAAAGTGATAATAAAGACATTATAATGTTACAAAAGATTTATGTTTCAGATAAATGCTGTTTTCAGCATCATAATGATAAGAAACGTTTTTTTTAAGCAGCAAATCAGAATATTAGAATGATTTCTGAAGGATTATGTGACTGGAGTGATGGTGCTAAAAATTCAGCATTGAAATCACAGGAATAAATTACATTTTAAAATACATTCAAATGGAAAACAGTTATTTTAAATAGCAAAAATATTTCAGAATTTACTGTTTTTGCTGTACTTTGGATCAAATAAATGCAGGTTTGGTGAGCAGAAGAGACTTCTTTAAAAAAAAAACTCAAAAACTTTTAACTGGTAGTGTACATATCTTTCACTTTTTTCTTATTATCTCAAAAGATGACTAAATTTTAATATTTTGCAGTTGCAAATCCATGCTGTTACTGTATATAACATGATGCTGGTCCTAAACAGTTCTGACCTTTGAGATCAATCTTATTTCTACCGGTTTTGTATTTATTTCGCCAGGTACAATGATTAAAACTTATTCCTTTATCAACAAATATAAACTATTGTTTCCTGATTTTCCTTGCATTACCATCAGCTATATAAAAAAGACATTTAAAGCTACACTATGTAACTTCCACCACTCTAGCAATAAAAAAAGTACGCAATTTCCCACGAAATCCGCCCCGACAGCCCTAAAATAGCTTATATAGGTTTATAAAAGTGTATTTGTTTGAAGGTACGTCTTTGGAGATCATTTGTTTGTACTCCTTCAGTAGTAGCTAACATTTTACTATACATACTTGCGTGTGTGTGTGTGTGTGTGTGTGTGTGTGTGTGTCATTCGCCTGAGGAAGTTCCCTTAATATTATATTCCGGTCTCATCCACGTCCAGCTATTTTTAGCTCTACAAAGTAGCTCGTTTTGCTGCTTGATATTGCAAATTGGTGCGTCTTACTATGTTATTTTAATGTATTACCTTAATTATGAACAGTCTGGTTTGCAGTGCAAACAGTTGAACCGTTTACTGCACGGTGTTATTAATAGCGCCTAATGAACCGGAAGTCTCGCCCATAGACTCACCTCCGCGTTTAAGAATAAGGTGTATAGGCCTATATATAATCTGTACTTTCAGTACCACTGAATACATGTATCCGTTTATATATATATCGTTTCAGTGTGACTAATTTATACACATTTATAAACGCGCATGTGTTTGTATAGCTTACCTGTTCAAATCCAAAAAAGAATGATCAACAGAAATAGCACTGAACTGAACTCGAGGAGAGAAAGCGTGTGATTTTAATTGGTTTCAGTGCTGATAAGACAGTGATGTTGCATAAATCTCAGGACGGGTGTGTCGAATGTTATCAGACGAGGCGGGGAACTTCCTGTCATCGCTGATGTCCTGAGTCAGGCCGGGTTACACGCCCACATGTCAAAGTCATGTCAAAGTCATGTCAAAGCGAGGCCCCCACGGGCCCCTGAATGTGTCAAAGAGGAGTCGATGAGCTTTTGGCATCAAGCTTCCTTGGGAATGCGGTTCTAACCGCTGCAGGAAACGTGCAATCTCAAGTTTACAGATCTGTCCCGACTTCCAGACAAAAGAACAATTCAACAAAGGTATTCGAGACATTCCGCACCTTAATGGAAACAAAGATCAAGGAGATATCCCTGAAAACACTTACAATCATGTCCTGAGAACCAATATATGGCCTTGTAAATGCCAAAGAAGCTTCGGACAAAAACGTAAAACAGTAAGGATCTTGTAAGGACTGCCATCTTGTGTTCATCGCCACAAACAGCATTTTAAGCTGAAAACGTCCAAATTTAACACACTATGCCAAACATCTAGTTCTTTTGCAACGCTGAGGCGTTTTCTGTTAAAATGTAAAATGCTCGACTTCCGGTTCGCCACTGTATGTAAACTATTCTAAAAACTAAATATAGTAAACGTTAAAACAAGTTGTGCTACAAACCAATGTTTATGATTATGATAGTGAGTTAAAATAATTTTTTAAAAAAATACTAGTTTGCAATATCAAGTACAATGAATACCAAAGAAACCGGAAACCGCGCACATTCAAATTAGAAACGCGCGATCGCGCTTATGTCGTGAATGTTTTAGCTTGCTAAAAACACAAATTAGCTACGGTTTTGATAAACCCATACAGAAATACATTTTATAGGCTTAAATAAAAATGCATGATATAGGTGTCGACCACAAAGAATCAAACTCGTCAAAGAAAGTGAATTTGTTTTATTGAAGTCATGCACATCACACTTGTTAGTGCAAATACCCTTTATCTGTATTCCAGAAACTCTGTTATATCATTCTGTCTTTACAAAATAGAATTTTGACAGTGAACTATCTTTGATGTTCCAAACAAAAGAGTAATTCTGAAACTCAAAAACAATATTTACGAATAAAACTATATACAGGCAGTGTGCTGTACTGACTTGGTTGGTTGTTGTTGACCAGTTTAAAGAGATTCCCAAAGGCCCAGGTTTAGCTTCGATTTTAAACTTAAAAAGACTTTATTCCACCACTATGAACTGACAGAGAATGAAGAAAGAAAAACACAAACTTTACGCTTACAAAAACCAGTCTAGGTTCAGCTACGACCTGTTGAAATTTACATCACCGTTTGCATCTTTAGCTTAGTTCCGATGTTAACGAGTTCCAAAACTTGCGAAAATAAAGTACAAATGCATCTATAAAACTAAAACGAACTAGAACGAACTGGAACAGAGAACTGGAGAAAAGGCCAATGCATCATATCCTATAAACTGGCTTCAGCAGCAAATTAGATGTGAGCGATATCATTTATATCCAATGTTTATTTTGTGACTATAACATATTTACACACAAACATTCATACATACATATTTACAAACGGCCCGTGAGCATTCTTCCAACGTGAAGGAACGGATTTTAGAAACTAAGAAGTCCATCATGCTGTCTAAAGAACAAAAAAACGCTGTTTTAAAGCTATCCTTTCTGTGCTACAAGCATTGCTTTTTTGCATTCGTGGTCAAATCCATATCGAAGCGTTCGATGGATTTTTGTTGCAATGTCTTTCCAGTAAAACGACAACAAAAAAGGAGATGCAAAAACACAAGTCCTCGACACGTTGAACCAGATGAGTTAGGCTTTTTTGCTCCACGACTGTTTATTTACAGCACAGCAGACAAATGTGAACCACACACCAAACACATCATTGGTTAATTCGTCTTCCCGCAGTCTCAAAAGCAGCTCGCGCATCCAAATTTCAACAACCCGCAAAATAATTCAGATTTGTGACCCTTCCACCCATTTTCCCCCAGTCTTTGCATCCAATTTCATTCTGTAAGAAGAAACCTATGTTACAGGTAAGGCAGCAAAATCCCCGAGCCTTTTTTCAGGAGGTACTGTAGGAGTTTTAGTACAGAAAGTGCTCCATCTCAGTCCAAACAGCAGGACAGTGTGTTGGTAAAAAGCTACGTTTGGTTTTTTTTTTTTCCTGTTTGTTTGTTTTAGGTCAACGCTCCATTCCATTCGACACTGACCGCAATCCTAACATGTCAAGAACGTCGACTTTCAAAATCACCTAGATACTTGTAGTGTCTCTGACATGAACATTTGCTTATAATACATGATACAAGAGAAACAGCCACAGAGAACAACGACAGCACTGTGCTAGAAGCATGTCGGGTCGAACGCACAAAAACAGCACAGACGACGTGAAATTTAGACTTTTTTTCCATTCGAATTGATGATGCGCTGCATGAGTGGCACTTCAATGTGAACTAGTCCTAGTAGTATTTAGTTAAGTAGGCACTTCACCTCTCTGTGCCCTAGAGTTCAGATTCATTTGGAGTCCAAAAAACAAAAAACGTGGTACCCATTCAAGAAAAATGAAACAGTAGACCTAGTTTAGGCCATTTTAATCATTAAATTCGCATTTGAGTGACAAAAATGCTGATAGATTGTTTATTCTATTATATGCGTTACAACTGTAGTCACCCTTTCTTTCTATACTATATACATTTGCATTTTTTACACAGACATTGGGGCTGTATTGTCAAAAACGAGAGGTATTACGTTCAGATTTAGACCACGTGTGTGCATTGGACAGAGGGCCGTGCCGGGGACAGGAAGTGGCAGAGACAAGTGTTCTGATTGGTTCTCAGGAGGAGCTCTTGGACAAGTTGGGATAAAGCACCACCGCTGTCACGGCCACCACGGCGGCAACCACCGGCATCCAGGGCATCCATCCGCTCTGAAACGACAGCATTGAAATGAATAAAGGGTGTTGACTAAGATGCACCAGAGCAACCAGGACAGAAGCACTGGAGACTGGAGCTGAAGAGACAGAGAGAGACCTGGGTGATAGTAAGAGACAAAGAGTTACAAGAGAAATACACCACTAAACGGAGAGAAAGAGGGAGAAGAGAGGAAAAGCAAATATTTAAGAAAAACTGGGAGAACCAGTTACCTCACAGGAGTTACAAAGCAAATAAAAGCAAACACAACCGTCTTTCTTCAAAGGCAAAGAAAGAAAAGCTGCGTTTAAAGGAACAGATCACTCAAAAATGACAAGTTGGAACATCATTTGCTCTCTCGTGTTGTTATAAACCTGTATGACTTTCTAAGTTTTCTTATGTTGGACACACACACAAACACAAAAAAAAAAAAATTAGCAGAATTTTCATGCTGCATTTTTTTTTTTGTATAAAAGTACACAATGACCAAGGGACATAAAAAAGACAAAAAGGGACAAACAAATGCATTTTAGCAACTAAAAAAAAAACCTGTATAAGTGTACAGTGACCAAGGATGTCAATCTTTAAAAGAAAAAAAACATATATTAATATATTATTATATTAATAATAATATTCATCTTTAATATATAATGATAATTATAATAAAATATTTGTCTTTTAAAAAATACATTACAGTTGAAACCGAAATATCATATTGTAAAATAAAAAGTATTTAATAAAAATTAAATACTTTATAATAAAATAAGAACTTTTTTGTCCCTTTTTTATTTTACAGTACAATATTTTAGATACATTTTAAGCATTTCAGCAGAATTCTTATTCTGCTTTTTTCTGTATAAAAGTGTAAAGTGACCAAGGCCTCGCAATCTCTAAAAAAAATTAGTAATAATAATATTTATCTTTAATGAATTATTAAATAAATTATAATAAATATTTTTTATCTTTACTATTGAAATAGCAATATTGTACTGTAAATAATATTTATCTTTAATATATAACAATAATTATAATAAAAATTTATTTCAGAATATAAAATTTAAATACATCACTTTTGAAATAGTAACATTGTATATTGGCTCTCAATTTCCTTAAAAAATATTATATTTATCTTTAATATATAATGGTAATTATGAAATATTTTTCTTTTAAAATACAAAATTAAATCACTAAATACATTACTTTTCAAATAGTAATATTGCATTGCAAAATGATAATGATAATTAAATACCTAATAATAAAATATTTTGATTTATAAATAAAAAATTTGATTTATAGCTGTCTCCATAAAAATTCTCCATTTACTATTATTATTATTTTTTTTTTATTTTGCCATTAAACTCCTCTGAATTATGCAATTTACATCAACCACACTTAAGGTCGGAAAATACAGAATGCCACTGATGGGAAAAAGCTGTCGTTTAGTTATTTTCACAGTTTGACATTCGCTGATCACTTTATTCCTTTATTGCATGGAAATGAGCAGCATGAACATTCATCAAAACGTCTTCTTTTGAGTTCTTTGAATAATATTAATTCATACAGGTTTGAAACGACACCAGGGTGAGTACATGATGACAGAATGTTCATTTTTGGATGAAATATGCCTTTAATTACACAAATGTAAAGAAGAACAGCAAAAGATGATATGATGACCAAAATGCTCCAAAACAGAACAGAACAAAAAAAGAAAAAAAGCATCCAAAATCCCTGAATGCAGAGATTTATATGGTGATCCAAGCAAGACAAGAACAGTTAATGTGTTTGGTTAGTAGTAGGTGATTCTGGGTGGATGAGGTATCAGTTAAGAGTTCCCACGTGTGGCCAAGCACCAAAAAGGGATTTTGGGGCGAAGCGGGTGCAGAGATGACGGATGAGTGTTCGCCATGCACAGGTCGTGTATATACATGATGATATATACAGAAGGTGGATATACAGAAGACACACAAACAGACTCAACAGGAGCGTGTGTACCTTTCTACCACAACTGGCCGAAGCACCAATACAGCAAAGCCAGGAATAGACCGATGAAAATGGCTTGGACAGGCTGCAATATGGATGGCTAGAGGAGGGAAGGGATATTACAAATAAAACAAAAAATCAATCTTCAAACTATTCAACGGAAATCAGGCTGGGGAAGTCGCAACAACTACAACAAACATACAAACGTATACAAACAAAAACGGCCATAAAAAAAGGGTGCGGTGGGAGGGACCGTCCATAAATCAACACAAACACAAATATCGAACGCCCCAGAACAACAAACACATTTGAACATCTAGAAGCAGGAGGTCAGGAACGAGGACAGTGTTCAAGGCGTTAATAAATCACAGCACACGATAAAATGGTTATTTGCATTCAACTAAAGAACAATTTATCCGGGTTAAATTCAAATCAACGACACAAAGTGACTGTGAATCCAATCAGCAGTGTGCAAGGGATTGTACTAAGGGAATTGTGGGATATTAAGGTGACAACTACAGCTTTGTGTAGCAAAAAAGGCCAAAATGAGGAACAAATTGTAAAATGGAAAGTATTCTTCTCCGTTCAACCTGAAAGTGAAAAATTTGAAGTCTAATTTTTACATACTCAACAAGATCCATTGAAACCTGTTGGATATTTTAACTATAGCTTTTTGGGATACTACAAAACATCTGAATGCACCTACACTACCAGTCAAAAGTTTTTGAACAGTAAGGTTTTTCATTATATATATATATATATATATTTTTTTTTTTTTTTTTTGAAGTCTCTTCTGCTCACCAAGCCTGCATTTATTTGATCTGAAGTACAGCAAAAACAGTAAAATCTTATAATATTTTTATGATTTAAAATAATTGTTTTCTATTTGAATATATTTTAAAATATAATTTATTTTCCGTGATTTTAAAGCTGAATTTTTTGCATCATTACTACAGTCACATGATCCTTCTGAAATCATTCTAATATTCTGATTTGCTGCTCAAAAAACATGTATTATTATTATTATTATGTTAAAAACAGCTAAGCAGAATTTTTTTAGGTTTCTTTGATGAATAGAAAGTTCAGAAGAAATATTATTTCAAATATATTCTATTTGAATATATTTTAAAATGTAATTTTAATGTAATTTTGTAATGTAAATGTAATGTAATTTTAATGTAATTAAAATGTAATTGTTTTAATGAATATATTTTAAAATGTAATATATTCCTGATTTTAAAGCTAAGTTAAAGCATCATTACTCCAGTTACATGATCCTTCAGAAATCATTCTAATATGCTGATTTGCTGTTTAAGATTTTTTTGTTATTATTGTTATTATTATTATTATCAATATTTAAAACAGTTAACTACATTTTTTTCAGGATTCTTTGATGAATTTTTCAGATCCAAAGATCAGCATTTATCTGAAATAAAAAGCTTTTGTAACATTATATGCTATATCATTCAAAAGCTTGGACTCAGCATAATTTTTTTAATGTGCGAAAGAAATTATAGAAATTAATACGTTTATTTAGCAAGGATGCTTTAAATTGATCAAAAGTGATGATAAAGTCATTTATAAGGTTACAAAAGATTTTTATTTTAGGTAAATGCTGTTCTTATGAACTTTCTATTTGTCAAAGAAACCTGAAAAATATTCTACTCAGCTGGTTTCAACATAATAATAAAAAAATAAAAAAATAAATAATAATAATAATAATAATAATAATAATAATAAATGTTTTTTGAGCAGCAAATCAGAATATTAGAATGATTTCTGAAGGATCATGTGACTGGAGTAATGATGCTAAAAATTCAGCTTTAAAATCAGGAATAAATTGCATTTTAAAATATATTCAAATAGAAAACAGTCATTTTAAATAGTAAAAATATTTGAATGTTTTTGCTGTACTTTGAATCAAATAAATGCAGGTTTGGTGAGCAGAAGAGACTTATTTAAAAGAACATAAAAAAATCTTACTTTTCAAAAACTTTTGACTGGTTGTGTATAGTGAATTACAAATAATATTTGCTAACAACTTACAAAACCGTACCATATGTGTGTTCAGCTGCGTTTTCCACAGCTGTGCAAAACAGCGAAGTAAGATCTATCACTGGTTGCTGACAACCGCGTTAAATTGCGTAATGTAGACGACAGCTAATTAATTGGAGTACGATCTTAATGCTGGCTAAAAAGCAGTGTGTTGGAGTTTTCTGTTGCTTTGCAAATGAAATGTGCTGGTTGTGAGACTCACATTGCTGCCTTTCTCCTGCAGGAGTTTGAGGTTGACCTTGCACTGTTCCAGCTCATCGTTGATGGAACGTTTCTCCTGCTCCGTCTGCTCATATCGCTGCCGGAGATCTGAGAGCAGATTCTGAGTGTCGTCATACTGGAGAGAAAAAGAGATTTTACAATCATTGATTGACTGATTAAAAATACAGTAAAAACAGCAAAATTATGAAATATTATTTCAATTTAAAATAACTGTTTTCTATGTAAATATATTGTAAAATGTAATTTATTTTCAGAGCTCAAAGCTGAATTTTCAGCATCATTACTTCAGTCTTCAGAGTCACATGATCAGTCAGAAATCATTCTAATATGCAGATTTGCTGCTCAAGAAACATTTCTGACTTAAAGCTCTAAAAGAACAGCATTTGAAACAGAAATCTTTTGTAACATTATAAATGTCTTTACTTTTACTACTTCTGACCAATTTAATGCAACCTTGCTGAATAAAAGAAATTAATGGGTTTATGGTTTCAATAAAAGGTCTGGGTGGTCTTCGGTTGCACGTACCTCTTTCTGCAAGTCTCTGGTTCGGCTTTCGGCTTGGGCCAGTTGGATCTTGAGTTTGCTAGCATCCTGTTGGTGCTGGTCTTGTATTGAGCCCAGTTTATTCTCCAGGTCACCCTGGGATTTCTCCAGAGCGTTCAGGCTACTACTCAACGTCGCACTCCGCTCTTTGGAGCTGCGAAACAAAAACGTAAAATAAAGTAAAAGATTGTGTTTACATTCTGTACTTTTCAGAAAACAAACTAATGAAGGGAATAAATCTGTGTCATGGAAAAGAATGTTGCAAAACATTCCTAGGGCAGATGAGATCATAGCGGTGACTTATAAAATGATAACGTCAGTACAGAGACGTACACATACCGCCTAGGGCGGAGATTAAGTACAGGACAAAGGTACTTAAAAGTAAATGGTAACCGGTTGTTTGAAAAAGTATCAATGGAAGAGTCTTTTGTAAACACAAAGAGATGCAGTTGTTGTGCAATATGGTGATTCAATCATTCTTCATTTAAGAGAGCAGGTGTGGAATCTGACATAATGTACTTAAAAACCGCTTAAAACCAGGTGACTCACTTTTGTCGTGTGAAATGATCTAAACGACACTGAGAATCTGTTTGTGTGAATGCGGCCAACCTGTCGAGCTCCTCCTCTAGTCTGTGTAGTTTCTGCATCAGCGTTGTCTTCTCAGCTCGCAGACTGTCACATTCATTCTGCAGACTTGAGCATTCGACCTGAAGCTTGTCTAATTCACCTGACACAGAAACAGAGAGAGAAAAGCAAATTATAGAATTGATTTCCTCCGCTCACACCCTGAACACCCCATTACACAATGTATTTAAGTGTAACTATAGTTCAGATCATTAAAATAATAATAAACTTAAATTAAATTTACCTTATATATAATTTAACATAAAAGTATATAAATATATTAAAATATGTTTACATAAATTTAAAAACATACACAAAACATAGAATTTACATACACTTTTTGAACAGTAGGATTTTTAATGTTTTTAAAGAAGTCTCTTCTGCTGAGCAAGCCTGCATTTATTTAATCCAAAGTACAGGAAAAACAGCAAAATTTGAAAATATTTTTCTATTTTTATTTGAATATATTTTAAAATTAATTTATTTCTGTGATTTCAAAGCTGAATTTTTAGCATCATTCCTCCAGTCACACGATCCTTCAGAAATCATTCTAATATTCTGATTTGCTGCTCAAAAAAACATTTATTATTATTAGGTGAAAACAGCTGAGTAGAATTTTTTCAGGTTTCGTTGATAAATAGAAAGTTCATAAGAACAGCATTTATCTGAAATAGAAATCTTTTTTTTAACAATAAATGTCTTTATTAGCACTTTTGATCAATTTAAAGCATCCTTGCTAAATAAAAGTATTATTTTCTAAATCATATTATAATTCTATTTATCAAAGAATCCTAAAAGAAATGTGCTCAACTGTTTTAAATATTGATAATAATAAAAATGTTTCTTGAACAGCAAATCAACATTCTGAAGAATCATGTGACACTGAAGACTGGAGTAATGATGCTGAAAATTCAGCTTTGATCACAGGAATAAATTACATTTTAAAATATATTCAAATAGAAAACAGCTTTTTTAAATAGTAAAAATATTTCACAATTTTACTGTTTTTGCTGTACTTCAGATCAAATAAATGCAGGCTTGGTGAGCAGAAGAGACTTTAAAAAAACCATTAAAAATCTTACTGTTCAAAAACTTTTGACTGGTAGTGTATATATATATAAAATATGATTTATATAATACTTTTATAATTTATATAATTATATAATATATATATAATCTCTCAGATTCTGAAATACGGAGTCATCAGGAGAAAACCATCACCTAATTTAGGACACAATATGAAAACAAAATCATTTATAGTTATTAAAAACATGTTAATTTAACATTATGTGCCTGTGTCCAGACTTTTGGTTTTAGCTTGAAATGTTTATTTTGGTACATTGCTAGTATTCGTTTTATCCTGTCATGTTTAATTTTACTGGTTGTGATACTGGTGTTGCCTAAAATGGTTTTAAAAGATCTCAGAAGCACTGTCAAAACACTTTTACACGGATTTTTCCATGAAAAACAAAACAAGGATCCAATAAATAATAAATAAACCCAGCAGGATGGACGATAATGAAACAGTTTCCATGACTTTGGACACATTAAAGAAGGCCTGGAAAGAAAGACCCCAGTGAAATTAATACCACATGTGTGCCTTTTTAATATGTGAAGAAATCAGTCTTAAAGAAACGCCGAATTAACATCCACATTTGATATGTGGAAAGAAATATTCAATGTTTGAACTTTAAGTATCATTGAAAAGTTTGAGGTCTGTGAGATTTTTGTAATGTTTTTTTTTTTGTTTTTTTGTTTTTTTAAAAAGTCTCTTCTGCTCACCAAGGCTGCATTTATTTGATTAAAAATACAGTAAAATTACAATTTAAAATACCTCTTTTCTACTTGAATATATGTTAAAATGCAATTTATTTCTTTGATCAAAGCTGAATTTTCAGCATCATTACTCCAGTCTTCAGTGTCACATGATCTTTCAGAAATCATTTTAACATGTTGAATTTTTTGGAATGTTGAATTCATTTGTGAAAACCTTTTTTTTTTTTTTTTTTTTTTTTTTTCAGGATTCTTAGATAAATAGAAGATATATTCGATCTTTGAACTTAATTTAAAAGTTTGAGGTCTGTGAGATTTTTGTAAAGTTTTTTTAAAAAAAGTCTCTTATGCTCACCAAGGCTGCATTTACTTAATTAAAAAGACAAAAAAAGTGAAAAAATATTATAATTTAAAATAGCTGTTTTCTACGTGAATGTGTGTTAAAATGTGATTTATTCCTGTGAACCAAAACCTGAATTTTCAGCATCATTACTCCAGTCTTTAGTCTCACATGATTCTTCAGAAATCATTCTAATATGCTGATTTCCTGCTCAAAAAACATTTTTTGGGAAACTCATGTGGAAACATTTTTTTCCCCCCAAGAATTCTTAGCTGAATATAAAGCACTACAGAACAGCATTTATGTAAAACAGAAATCTTTTGTAACATTACAAATGTCATTACTGTCACTTTTGATCAATTTAATGCATCCCTGCTGAATAAAAATCTCACCGACCCCAATCTTACAAAAAGTACTGCATGTACTCATTTAACTCAAACTCAGTTTTCTTCTCATGGCGAGTAACTCAGAAAAACTGAGCTCAAACAATGCTAATTAGAGGAAACAAATGTTTCCAAACAGGAATCAAAGGCGCTAGAAAAGAGACAGATCACAAAACACCAGATCAGTGATGATCTCAGCTATTGTTTCTGCTTGATTTATGACACCCAGCGAATGTTACAAGCCAAACTGCACATCAGGGACGCAGCAGGTTCAACGCAGGAGCGCCGACAATGACGCGCTAGACTGGCCCAGCCCCTGAACCGGGTCTGGGTTCAACAGTGATTCTACTCAGCTAATAGACAAAAACCAATGGTGTACCTTGGAGCTGGCTAGCTCTTTCCTGGTGCTGGCTCTGGAGCTGGAAGCTGGCCTGCAGGTTGCTGATCTCCACTTCATACTTGGCTGCCGTCTGTCTCCATTTGTCCAGTTCGGCGGTGACGACGCTCAGGTCTCCCTGCAGGGCGGCGATCTCTCGCTCCCGCTCGGCGGTGGCGGCCTCCATGGCATGCCGGAGCACCAGGATCTCCTCCTGGGCGCTGTAGAGCTCCTCACGGGTGGTGGTGATAGTGTTCTCTCTCTGCTCACGCAAAGCCTCCATGTCAGACTGGAGCTTCGCCAGTTGAGCTGAAGACAAAGAAGAGTTACAATGATTTTGCTATAATTAACGGGTGGTATTAGGTTTAAAAATTAAAATGTGGCAACCTAAAATATTTGTTTTTTTGAGGGCTGAAATCATTTATTTCACAATCTTCATTATGATAAACAGAGATCTTTTCGTCTATGCTGTTTTCACTTCAGTAAACGTAGCGTGTCTGGATCCAATAATTGTTATAAGCTTTGTGCTTTTGATATGAAAAAGTCTGAGCATTCAAATTGACTTTTTTTTTTAAACAAAATTCAAACAATAAATGTCATTTGGACGCTTCTTCATGTATCGTAACAGAGCAATCTAGTACAATCGGTACATGAACCGGTCATCTCTTCCTCTTTACTACTAGTAATAGCAAAAAAATAAACATGAATTAACATCAAAATGTGTGCTGAATAAATTGGTATGATTTACTGAAATGCATCATGTCTCATTTAATCACTCAAAGTGTTTCAACCACACAAAATTATGAATGAGAAACAACTGTTGCCTCAGGAAAACCATTTAATTTACATAAGAAAATAACTATATAGGAGCATTTTCATACATATACGCATTACATTGCAAATTTATTATAATTTTACTTAAACTTTTGTCTTCATTATTAATGTATGTTTGAATAAACATACAGCTCAGTGTTGATTATTAAATAAATGTAATTAAATATAAAAAAAAAAAAAACATTTTGGCTAAATTAATACATTGATTTCTGATTTGGTATTTTGATTTTAAAAAAAAACATTTAAATAAACTGGAGCAGAACCAAAAAAACAAAAACAAAAAAAAAAACTGTAAATATTTTATATGAAAAATCTGCAATTTATATACAACTCAGTTTTTATTTGAGTGTTGATTATTAAATAAATGTAATTCATTAATTATTTTAAAAAATATTTTTGGTTTTCAGCTAAATGAAAACAATATATTTATATAATTAAAAAGTTCATATAAAATATGCCATATTATAATAATTTTAAATGTTTATATGCAATTCAGATTTTTGTTTTCTTTAGTGCTGATTATTAAATAAATGTAATTGAATATTTTTTAAAAAGTTTTCAGTGAAATTTTGGATTTGGTGTTTTAGTAAAAAAAAAAAAAAAATCATTTAAAAAAAACTTTGAGTGTTGATTATTAAATAAATGTAATTAATTAAAAAAAAACTTTTTTTGTTTTTTGGCTAGATCAGTTTTTTTTTTGGCTAGATTTTTTGGTTTTTGGCAACTCAGTTTTTTTACTTGAGTGTTTATTATTTAATAAATGTAACTGAATATTTTTTTTAAAAAAAATTGTTTTTTGGTTAAATGAAAACTTCAATTTCAGAATCAGTGTTTTGGTTAAAAATAAAAAAAATCAAAAAACTGGAGCAGAAACATGAATCAGTAAACATTTTATATTAAAACAGTTTATGTACAACTCTTTTTTTGAGTGTTGATTATTAAATAAATGTAATTATTTAATCAAATATTTTTGATTTTTGGCTAAAGTGTTTATTAAATGCATCAGATACATAATTATTTAACAAATATATATTTTCTGTTTTCTGCTAAATAAAAACTTTCATTTCTTTCTTAGTTTTTTGGTTAAAAAATAAAAAATTGTGGCGCATGACTAAAAACTGTTCTTGAACCCTTTCTGATGATTAGATTCAGAAGTCTTTTTGAAGATTAAAGTCAAAACACTAAAGCACAATTCATGTAAGTGTTGAGTGACTCACTCTGTAAGAAGCGGATCTGTTTAGCAGATTCTTCAGTCTGCTGTCTGTTGGTTCTCCTCTCCTCCTCCAGCAGAGCTGATGAGAAAAAGACGTTCAGCGATTCACGCAGTGCAATCGTGACCCTCGATTTTTAATGCCGAATCACTATTAAAGGAGCGTTTAGCAGCCTGCCGTACCTTGCAGCTCAAGGCATTTCTGTTTACCAGTGTTGGCGAGCTCCTGGGCCTCCTGCAGCTCTCGGTGGAGGTGCGGAATGACCTGCTCAGTGTCTCCAGCTTCCAGGTTCCTGTCCATTTCTGCAAGCACACACAGAGCAGACGCTGCAGTGAGGGAGCATGAAGAAATAACATGGCTAACATGAAGTTAAAAAAGACATTAAGAGAGATAAATTGACCTAATGAGTGAAACCTCAAACCTTGAGTATTGCATTTATAACTCACCCTGCACAAACATGAATGATGCATTTACTATATATATATATATATATTTACTATTTTATTTTATATTTTATATTATACATTTTGTATTTCATTTTATATTGTTATTTTCTTTTATTTATACAGCAAGTGAGAAGTTGGGAGGTGCGCATACAAATATATTTGAAAAAATATATTTCAACCACAGAGCCATTAAAAAAAGTTAGTAATTTCACTATTTGAGCATTTAAATACTGTAATAACATGTCCTTAGGAAGCCATTAGTTCAGGTTTCAGTTCACACAAAATTTGCATTGGGGTTTAATTTGGAAAAAACAATGCAAAATTGCAACTCTGGGCATTAAAGGTTGCAAAACTAATTTTTATTGTATTTTATTTCATTTTAAATTTTATATTATTTTATATTTCATTCTATTTTTTTTTTTAATATTATTATATTTTGTGAGTTATTTTCAGTATTATTTCTAATACTACATTTTTTTAAATGTAAAAATGTAAATTTTAAAGTGAAAGTTTTGAAACAGTGTAAAAAAAATTGGGGGAAAAAACGCATACAAATGTATTTCAAAAATATATTATTTTATTTTATTTTTTATTCTATTGTACATTTTGTTTTTAATATTTCATCGTATATTTTATTTTTAATATCTATTTTATTTTATTTTATTTTATTTTATTTTATTGATATAGCAAGTTTTGAAACCATGTAAAAAATATTTGGGGGAAAAAACGCCTACAAATATATTTCAAAAATATATTTTAACCTGAATTTTATTTTATATTTTATTTCAAATTTGATTTTATTGTATTTTATATTTTTTGTATTTTATTTTTAATATTTTATTTGATATTTTATTTGTAATATATTTTATATCTTAATTTTATTGACTTAAGTGAAAGTTTTGAAACGCTGTAAAAAAAATATTTGGGGGGGAAAAAAAACGCATACAAATATATTTCAAATATTCCAGTATTTTATTTTATTTTATTTTATTTTATTGATATAGCAAGTGAAAGTTTCGAAACTGTAAAAAGTTACAATTAGAAATCAGTTCTAAAAAAAAAAAAACATTCAGTTTAGGAACTATTTACATTGGGCTATGATTTTTAAAAATGTTGTAAACATTATAAAATCTAGTGAGATTTAGGTTATTATTTAATTGCTTTGTACAAACATTGCGTTTCTGGGTCTCTGAAAGCCGGGAGACTTTTGCACAGGAGTGCAGATGTAAAAATGCTGCAATTCCTAATAAACTGACATTTTCACGCAAGCAGCAGACATATAAAATCAGATTTCTGTGCTAAAAATGCTTCTCCTAAAAGCCCATAGCCATGGCGAGTGCGAGACCAATCCATCACGATGGGTCAAAAACTTTGGCGCCACATACAACACATTCTGTTCGACCCCATGGGCAGGAACATCTAGCACTGAAACTTAAAAACAGCAAACCAAAACCAAGATGCTTGCTCAGAATCAGTTCATTATGTGAAGGATGGAATATTTCTGTTTGCTCAGTTCCATGCACAACATGCATGACCCGGCTTGCACGGGACCACCGAACACCCAAAATGCATTGACTTCAGACCACAGGACCCAACTTGAAACCCGATTTCGTAAGTCAAGCGCACGCTCAGACGGCTCTAATGGAAGATCTACAAATGGGCCGTTGAGATGACCCGCATCAGGCCAAGCAAAAGAGACATTAGACACTCTCCTGCGTTCCCTCGTATGACTTCATGCCGAGCAAGCGCACATTTGCAGTCTCTCTGAGGACCATCCAGTTGGTCTCTCATGTGGTCTTGTAACAACAGGCTTTTGGGAAACCTCCTCTGACCATAAACTGATGAACGTCCCCCTTTCTGAACGCTCTACAGATGTCGGTGAAGTCATGTGCTAATTTAAGGGCTGGTAATCCGTCATGATGTCAGACGAAGGGTGTTTACTGCGGGCGAGGGAGTTGCTTTCAGGCAAAATGATGTAACGAACTCGTCTACTTAGCGGTGTTTCTGAAGTTTGGCCATTTATTTAATGAGAGGGGGCACAAAGCGGTGTGTAATCTCATTCTGCTCCTTCTTCGGTGATTTCATCAAGAGCGTCTCAAAAGGATTTTATGGCTGAGATTGAGTATCGCAGCCATATAAGGTTACATGTGTTCAGATAACTCTTCATTAAGGCAATTGAATAACTCATGCCAGACGCCTCAGTTTAGATGCAATCTAGGGGCGAAAGAGCACTGCAACAGCGCCTCCTAGTGGCACATCTACTATATATAACCAAAGCTCACTGGACAAATCAAATCGGCATGCAAATGTCTTATGATCCAAGGCAAATACAGCTAAATTCTGAATGACAATTATAAACTGAACAATTAAGATGTTGACTAAAGATATTTGCCTCACAAACACGTGTTGTTCTCAACCATGGGGCCATGACCCACTACAGGGCATAAGCATATTTTTACGGGGGTCAAAAAAGGCTTAAAATAATTTAAAATACAACAAAACAAACTTACAAATAAACAAAAACAGCTAATTTTGTTCCAATATTTTGTTCCAGTGTTATTAAAGTTAACTAAAACCATTTTTTTTAAATCTAAAATAATTAAAACTAGGAATTTTTAAAAATAAATTATAGAAATATATATATAATACTAGAAATACTAAAACAAAAACACAACAAAACTACAAAATGTCAACATTAAAAAAAAATAAAACTATAATAATTTTTCTTATGTGAAGCTGTAAATTATTATTAAATATAATATTAAAATATTACATTGAGTATGAATTACTATTTGAGCAGAATTGCTATTTGCGGTATAAAAATAATTTTAAAAACTTATGAGCCATTTAAATTGCTTATTGAACACTGAAGTACATTCAGTTCTTGAATGTCCCTAAAATTTTTTAAATCAGAAATGTAATTATTTTTCTTTCAATAAAATTTAATATAACTGTAATATTTATTTTTATTATTTCAATATTATGTATTTTTAGTATATTATCTATTATAATATTATATATATATATATATATATATATATATATATATATATATATATATATATATATATATATATATAAACAAAACAAAAACAAAAAAAGGAAAAAGGCAGCTCTCTCATTATAGAAGTGCCATAAATATGTATTCTTGGGACTATTTGGGATTTTGTGTGGGCTTGGAGACAAAAAGGTTGAGAACCACTGATTTAATGGGATCAAAAAGCAGTTAACTTCTCTTGATTGTATTGGCTTAGCAATCAATTTTATACAAAATGATTGCACTTTATGCTTTATCAATGTGACAAAGATAACTTTTATATACAATTTTACAGTATATATCAATGTGCATTGAGTATTCAGCAACTTTACTTAGTGTGCACTACACCTAAAGTCTACTTATGAGTTTAGAACTTCTTTTTGCACCAGCAAGAGTGATTTTTCCACAAGTTACATTATTAGTTATACTGGCGTTTAAGAGTAACAGTATCTATGCAGATGATTCCTCATTATCTTCAGGCGGAAACATATGCATTCTACTGAAGTGTTGAATAAGCTGCCTATAATCAAGAAGAAAAAATAAAAGGTAGAGAAAAGCTCATGCAGCACACGTCCCTCTGGTCTTGGCCGCCTCCGAGTCTGCCTGGCACGTCCCACACTTCATCAAGAGTGCCCTCGAACAATGATGTGCTGAAACTGGCAGTTCCTCCCTGATCTGACCCTGATCTGAGCCAACACTCCTTATCTGACGTCCCGTTAAAAGACATGAGCTCAGTGCGATCACGAGAGCCCACTTAGACTGAATTAAACCAAATGCCAAGCGAGTCTGAGTAATATTTTTGTTCAATGAGAACTTGCCTAATTGGGGGAAAAACCGGTGTGAAAATATGAGCTTCAAACAGGTTAATTACAAAAATGAATGGTGGCGTTCTAAATCACCAAAACTGAGGATACTGCTGTCATATCTCTTATTTAGGAAAGAGACAGACAACCAGCAAATGCAACCAGGTTAAATGACACAAATGACACCAAAAACACCCATAATAAAATCTCAAATAATAATTTTTCAAGCTATTTAACCCTTAGATTGGATGAAGTTGCTGAATACTCAATGAGCAATGAATATGTAAAAGTAGGCGGTTCTATGTTAATGAGCTCATGACTGTGACATCATATTAATTTCTGAATGAGCTGCTATTGTGGTATAGTTTCATATAGTTAAATGATCATTGTGAACATTATGTACCATCGCTATAAAGTACTTCAACCTCAAATTTTGCATGGTATGACCCTACAGATGAGCCTTAATGGAAATGCATGTGTGGGAGCCAAATGTCCTGCTGTCTAGTGTGACTCAGCAGGGTGAGAGCAGATGAATGATCTCGATATTTTCAGCCTGAGCGGGTGAGAGTCACAACTGTGAGAGCTGATGACATCTGAGATGAGAAGGGGCAAATGCCCTCGATCCAGCAGAGCCACTATGACAACCAGAAAACAAACTACCAAGTAGAGATTAGTGCCATTCCAGCTCATGTCACTGTAGTGTCTATTTTATAATCATTCATTGTTACTGCTGCGTGAACCTGTTTTTTAAAACCTATTCTGTGAGACAATATGATACTTTGAAGGTCTTTGAATTAAATCAAAATCACTTAATTTTCACCCAACATTTCTGCCCGTCTATGCCCGTCTTTTTGACAGTTTGGTAGCATTAAAACAACAATAAAATTAAGGTCATGCAGATATGGAACAACATAAGAGCAAAGGAGAAAATGATCACATATTTTTTTTACTCAATTTTCAAAATGTAACACTAACCACAATTAGAATTCCGTAGAAACTAAATTTACTCCGAAAGTTTTAAAATGCAACACTAAACACAATTAGAATTGTGTAGAAAGAAAATTTACTCTGAAAGTTTTAAAATTGTAACACTAAACACATTTAGAATTCTGGGGAAACTAAAGTAACTCTGAAAGTTTTAAAAATGTAACACTAAACACATTTAGAATTGCGTAGAAACTAAAGTTACTCCGAAAGTTTTCATATGTAACACTAAATGAATTTAGAATTGCGTAGAAACTGAAGTTACCCTGAAAGTTGTCAAATGTAACACTAACCACAATCAGAATCGCGTAGAAACTAAATTTACTCTGAAAGTTTTAAAATGTAACACTAAACAATTAGAATTGCATAGAAAGAAAATTTACTCTGAAATTTTTAAAAATGTAACACTAAACACATTTAGAACTGCGTAGAAACTAAATTTACTCTGAAAGTTTTCAAATGTAACACTAAACACAAAACTTTCAGAGTAACTTTAGTTTCTCTAGGCAATTATAAATGTGTTTAGTGTTACATTTGAAAACTTTCAGAGTAAATTTTCTTTCTATGCAATTCTAATTGTTTAGTGTTACATTTTAAAACTTTCAGAGTAAATTCTGTTTCTCCGGAATTCGAATTGTTTAGTGTTACATTATAAAACTTTCAGAGTAAATTTAGTTTCTACGCGATTCTGATTGTGGTTAGTGTTACATTTGACAACTTTCAGAGTAACTTCAGTTTCTACGCAATTCTAAATTCATTTAGAATTCTGGAGAAACTAAAGTTACTATGAAAGTTTTCAAATGTAACACCAAACATATTTAGAATTCCAGAGAAACTAAAAATCAATACATTGTACAAGTTCAAAGCAACCCTCATCCAATCAACAGCAGTTTTCTTCTGAGTGACAGACGCCTGAGCAGCGGCTGTGCGTGATATTGTGAAAGCACTCTGTGTCTAATTGGACTGTAATTGGTTTACATTCCAAACTGTCCTCCGGTGGAACATAAAGTGGGGCAAGGGGAAAGATCTGAGGGAGGGAGATATACAGGATGACGCTGAAACACCTGCCAGAAGGACGACTCAAGCCCACCGCTAAGACCCTTGGGTTCCACCGCTGTCACCTCCAGCAGACACAAACCATATATAGTGCGATTGGGGAATAACACACCCTGTTAAGCTGCACAGTTGTGCCACATACCAGTCCACTGAGCTCTAATGAGTGCAGATAAAGAGGGTGACTAACAGTTTCAGGCCAGCCAAACCATACAAACACACCCACATCAGCCCTGGCATTTGAGACATTGAAGCTGAAAAGAAAACTTTGACACAAAAGAATGGATGGATTACCTTTTAGAAGAGAAACCCTGTTTTGGGGCTCGTTCAGTTCTTGTTCATCCATCTGCCCGTCTGGAAAGACAGAAAGAATGAAAGAATGAAACATGAAAAAATGAAAAGGAAAGAACAAAAAAAAAATGAAGGACAGAAAGAAAGAAAGGCGTGAATAAAAACATGAAAGAAAGAAAGAAAGAAAGAAAAAAAGAAAGAAAGAAAGCAAAAATAAACAAATTCAATAAATTAAGGAGGGGCAGAAATAAAAAGAATGCATGAATAAACGAATAAAGATATAGTTTGAAAAATAAATCAGACTAAGTTTACATCACAAGTTATACTTTATATATAAGATAAAACTTCAAGCTTTTCATATAATATGTATTATTTTTCGAAAAAAAAGTGGGATGTATAACAAAGCTATAGGAACCAAAACACAGCAATTCATACATTATAAATGCGTCCATGTTTTACGTACCTGACGTGTCGTCACTGCTTTTGTCTTTGCTGGGGCTGAGAGTATCTGACATATCACACTCTTTAGCGTCTATTTGGTTTTCTATGGAGGCAGAGCGGTAGAGACCACTTAGAAGAGAGGGGGGGGGGGGCACAATCATAACTCAAAACAACATTAAAATAACCTTAATTATACAACAATCACAACATACACCAGGCTCTCTGATTCAATATATCTGTCTAAACAGAAGGGTGTTTCTAGGCTGTTAATATAATAGTCATAATTACTCTTAATCTACAATAGCAGGCAGTGAATGAGCCCCCTGTAGTTTATTCTCTCTGGCTGGTGGTAGTTATTGCCCACAAATGGTCATTTGAGTGACCTGGGCTACCAAAGGGATACACAGTCACATGCTAAATTAGTTGCAGATTTAGTTTTGCGCTGCTGTGAATCCATGTGGACTAAAATTAGTTATAAATGGGGTTTGAAAAGAAGGAGGTGACGGCAGTCTAAAGAAAACTCCTGCTTATGCCACCACTAATAAATATGAGTGAACTGCACCTCAAATTTTCAGTATTTTTTTTAATCATACTTGTAAATGTAAATCAGAAAAATCACTATTAGTCAATGCGGCCTAGGTATTTCCATTACTTGCAGACACCAGGCCAAACACTGCATATTTAAATCAATATATGACCTGAAAAGCCACCCTTCCTGTTGTTACATCACATGATGGATCTTCTGAACTCGGTGTTCCATGAATAAGCACAGAATAGCGAACGAACAGTGACTCAATGGGACTGAAGGGAGAATGACTAAATTATGCCGTCATAGGTAATGGTTGACCAGTGAATTATGGTCTAATCTGTGTGGTCGTAATCTCAGACTCTAATCCGAAGAGACTGAGGGGATCGAGGTCAGATGTCCCAACAACTGGGAGCAGCTGGACACACAGGGACAGCACAAAGAGGACGGGGTCAAGGTTTAAATGCCACCTCATCAGCTGCATCTCTGCATCTCTCATCGCTCTCTCTTATTTTTGTCCATTACCATCATTATTATTAGGCTAAAAAGATATAGGCTAAAAAGATTCAAATGTTTTTTAAAAAAAGTAAACAAAAAAGTTACAACAAATGGTTTGTTTTAAACAAATTATTATTATTATTATTATTATTATTATTATTATTATTATTATTATTACGTAGAAGGTGAAACATTTTAAATTGCACAAAATTTTAAATTGAAATAAAATAGTTTGTTTTAAACTTATTAGGCAGAATGGATGTAAACATTTTAAAATGTAAATGAAAAAGTTACAACAAATAGGTTATTACTTTTTTTTGCACCAATTATTATTATTATTACTACGTAGAATAGATTCAAACACTTTAAAATGTAAACAAAAGAAGTTACAACAAACTGTTTTAAACTAATTATTATTATTATTATTATTATTATGAGACGGAAGCTGAAACATTTTAAATTGTACAAAATTTAAATTTTAAATTTACAAAAAAAAATGTTTTTTTTAAACTTATTATTAGGCAGAATGGATGTAAACATTTTAAAATGTAAATGAAAAAGTTACAACAAATAGGTTATTCATTTTTTTGTACCAGTTATTATTATTACTACGTAGAATAGATTCAAACACTTTAAAACGTAAACAAAAGTACAACAAATTGTTTTTTTAAACAATTTATTACTATTTTTAGGCAGAAGCCGAAAAATTTTAAATGAACATTTACAAAAAAGTTGTTTGTTTTAAACTTATTATTAGGCAGAATGGATGTAAACATTTTAATATGTACATGAAAAAGTGACAACAATAATTATTATTTATTAGGCAGAAGCTGAAACATTTTAAATTGTAGAAAATTTTACATTTAAATTTTAAATTTACAAAAATAAACTTATTAGGCAGAATAAATGTAAACATTTTAAAATGTAAATGAAAAAGCTTCAACAAATAGGTTGTTAATTTTTTTTTTTTTTTTTTACCAATTATTGTTACGTAGAACAGATTTAAATTCTGTAACATGTAAACAAAAAAGTTACAACAAACTATTTGTTTTAAACTAAATATTTTTATTATTATTAGGCAGAATGAGCTGAAACATTTTAAATTGTACAAGAATTTTTATTTAAATTTACAAACTTACAAAAATGTATTCGTTTTAAAACTTATTGTTAGGCAGAATGGATGTAAACATTGTAAAATGTAAATGAAAATGTTACAACAAATAAGTTATTAATTTTTACCAATTCGTTTTTACCAATTATTATTTTTATTACATAGAAAAAATGCAAACACTTTAAAATGTAAATGAAAAAGTTACAACATATTCCTTTTGTTATTTTTATTTTTATTATTATTATTATTATTATTATTATTATTATTATTATTATTATGCTGTATTTAAACATTACAAAAAGTAAACAAAAGTTACAAATAGTTCATTTCAAATCATTTTTTTTTCATTATTATTATTATTATTATTATGCAGAATACATTTAAACATTTTAAAATGTATGTGAAAAAGTTACACCAAGCAGTTTCTTTTAAAACCTATTATTATTATTAGAATCGATTTAAACATTTTAAAATGTAAACAAAAATGTTACAACAAGTAACTTATTTGTTTTTTATTCATCATAACCTATTATTATGATGATTAAGCTGGATGATTTTAAAATAGTTTATATATTAGGTTATATTATAAACTATATTAATAATAGTTTATAATAGGTTTATATTTATTATCATCATTGGGCTTGATTGATTTAAACATTCTAATACGTAATTTTTTTAACCTGTTATTATTATCAGGCCAAACAGATTTTATTAATAATAATAATAATAGATAAAATATCACTGATAATAATGATCTTATTAGAGCTGATTACAGTAATGACCCTGACCTGGTCATGTTCTTTGAGGATGCTAAAAATAACCATAATGCTCATTCCTGCCAACCATAGACTGCAGTTGTTTAATTTGGTTTTTAAATAGATGCCAGGGTTAAAACCATGTGACTTCATTGCCATCAGATTGCATCATACCAATGTGATGGCTCTCTATAACATAGCTTGATCTTGATGAAACTTAGATAAAAGTGACAGAAATGTGACAATACCTTTAAGCCTGTCTGGACTAGCCAAGTTGTTGTCCACTGCCGTCTGGTTATTCTGAAGATGGGCATCAATGACTTCTGTGGAATGAAACAGGAAAACTTTTAGGTCTCTTCTCCATTTCTTGAGTGGTTCACCTCAAGTGAACCTCACCAAAATCTGAAGTGTGAAAACAGCCTTAGTGCCTGTCCAAATCAATCAAAAACACAATCTGTGCTCTTACCGTCAAAGTTGGACAGCTTGTTAATGGACGAGTCCACCACTTCCTTCAGCTGCCTCACCGCTGGTTAGAAAAGAGAAAAATCATGTAAGTATAAATCTCTTCATGGTCACTAAACCAAACCTGAAGCAAGCATTAAACATTTCGCATTAAACGGCAAATCTCAGTTATTAAAGGACACTGATGCAGCCCAACTGAACACAGCATCAGCAGCAACAAAACTGCATTTGTAGTATCTTCCATACATACAGAACAAAGCAAAAATGACACATGAAAAGCATCAGTGGAAGCTCATAGACTTCAGAACGCATGCTGGTGAGAGTGAAAATCCCCGGGAACAGAGAAAATCCAAGTCAGCTGGAGGTGAAGTGCAAGAAGAACAGACGGCATGCAAGAGCGTTTTCGTTAAGAATCCGTGTCGAGTTTGAAGAGGGATATTCACTTGTTTATTGAGAGACTATATGAATCTCAGGGACCGCTTATGATCTGATCTAGACACACAGATTTCAGATTAAACAACGGATAGTGCCAATACTGAATCCTGAGAGCCTCTCCGTTCTGCAATATAGTGTGATGTATTCACATATAGCATGGTCTGTTAAACTTTACTGCTTAAAACAAATAAATCAGCAACATAATTTTCTAAGTTTGCTTAAGGAAGATTCAGCTCGAGCTAACTTGAGCTGAAGAACAAATCAAAGCAAACGAAAAATCAATATTTTAAAAGTTAGAAAACAGGACAGCATTTCACCAGGAACGAGGCGCTTGGAAAACTACTGTCAAATACACGGCCAACACCAAAACATATTTTAGCCTCCAAATGACAAAATCAATTGATAAAGATGACTGTATATGACTTACAATCAAATAGGTGGGAAAAGTTGCATTTATTTTACATTTCCAACAAATCAGCCACTTTATAGTTGATTCAAATGCTAGGAAATAACCACAAATATTAAAAATGCTTGGACTTATTTTTTTTTTTAGAACACTATTATTATTTTATTACAAGTCTGTTGTGAATTTTTCATAAGATGTCATCTGAACAATCTATACATCTGCTGATCATAATCAACAAATAATCTTTAATAACTAATGTTTCTCCGTTTAAAATTATTTTTGAACTCAATAATGGTTCTAAATAATTTACTGAGTCCGATTCAAACCTACTTTTCAGTTCAAAACTCATGTTAACCTTTTTGAATAAAAAAAAAAAACTGATTCATACAAATCTTTTTTTTTTTTGTTCACACTAGCATGCACTCTAAAAAAGTAATTTGCTAAGACAATATTTGAACCGCATATGGACAGGAATTTCTCTAGCATCGCCAAAAGACAGTAGAATTTAAATTGGTTGCAAATGCAAAATAAAAATAAAAATATACATTTATTTTTAATATTTGACAATATTCTAAATATTATTTAATATGTAAAATATTTATTTTTAATATTTAAAAATATTTTAAATATTTAATATTTAAAATGTTAAAAATGATTTTATATTTAATATTTATTAAATCAATATTCATATATATTTATAATAATAAAAGTAAGTCTAAAAGTAAATTCTAAAATAACTCTGGATTTTGAAACAAAAAAGGGCTAAACCGCATATGGACACAAATTTCTCTAGCATCACCAAAAAACAGTAGAATTTAAATTGGTTGCAAATGTAAATATTTATAATCTTTATTTGTAATATTTTTAAAATATTTAAATAGTTAAAATATTAAACATTATTTAACATTTACTAAATAAATATTTTCATTTATAATAATAAAAATACGTCAAACTTTAATATAGCCCTGGATTTTGAAACAAAAAAGGGCTAATATTACCTAATTTGATGATGCTGATTTCAAAAATATCAATAAAAACAATAAGAACGCAAATTTTCTAATTAATTTGAAATTATCCCATTTGTCAAAATGTCAAAAGTTTTAATGTTTCAATGAACAAAAAAAAGCATTTAAAATGTGCCATTTTAATATCCGTAAGAGTGGAAAAGCAGAAACCAGCATTAGGCATAAAATAACATCTGCAGGATTAATAACACATGAAAACAGGTTGAGAATTGAACAAATAGTGTAATCTCGCTCAGATTCAGTCAGGAATCATGTCTTTGTGGTGTTTTTCTGCTGATTAAGGGACAATACAAGATGACAGAACCTTAAAAATGATTCTCAAAAGTAAAAATGCTACAAAATGCATCACATTTTGTGAAAAGGTGTGACATGCTTGAGCAAAACAGGCAGTATTTTTGAAATCAGCACCTCAAAATTAGTGTGAAACAATTATAAAATGATGCTGGGTAATGCTAGAGTTTATGTCCCTGTAAATCCTGTCCTCACTTTACAGAGCAAAACAAAAACTGCTGCCTGCTTTGATGCTCATTCATAAGATTTGTTCATTAGTACGGCTGAGGAAGACGTTGGAAAGAATGCTGTGTACTCACATTGACACTCAATGTACTGTTGGATTAAAGTGCAGTCTCCTCCACTCTTTAAAAGAAAGTGGTCTACCAAAGAAAGAAAAACCCTCCATTAAATGAACAGCAGATGGAAGAAATCCCCACAATCGAGGGGTATCAGATGATATTAAAAACAGAAGCCAGATCTACAGTATACAACATGAGACGCAACCAAACAGAGATGCAAAGGGCGGGCACAAGGACACAGACGGGAGACTGCGGCTATTCATGGACCTGCGCCTCACTGCCCTGGAGAGACTGACTGACACCTGTCATTCACCTGTCAACACTGTGACATCGAGGTCTGATACTGATAAATCTACTTTCATGCTTTAGCAAATCATTCTACCTCTTATAAGTTTCATAAAAATTGAATTTAGCTAGGAATATTCTAAATGAAATCCTCAAAATTAAAGCTCTCGTTTTAATGCTTAAAATCAAAGAAAATGAGACCATTCAAAATGAGTATTGTAGTTTTACACTTGTACTATAAAATAGTATTTTTTTTTTTTTTACAGCGAAAGTATTACAATAGTAATACTAATTGTAATTTTGTTTATTTAGTACAATTACTACTACTACAAACAATAATAAAAATAATAATAATGATAATAATAGATTTTATGATTATTTCATAGCTATATTGATATACAATTACAATTTCATGGCCAAATTTTGCAACCCTACAAACAAGAATAGCAAATCTGGAACTCATTACAGAAATAAAAAAAATAAAATAATTAAAAAAAAAAAAAGTAAAAATTGAATTACGCATACAAATATGATATAACAACATTTTATTTTGTTTTTTTTTACATTTAATTTCATACATTTCAGAAACACTAAATTTGTCTGGGAATTTTCTAAATAAAATCGTTAAAATAATATTAATGTTATAATTTTTTTTAAATAAATTAAGAACACCATAAACATTAGTAATGTCATCACTGCATTTATTTGGTTAAATGTTTTATTTTTTTTAATACATAATTGTGTGTTTTATTTTTAAATTACACAAAAATATAATAAAATGATGTCTGATTGTTTGTTTTCAATAATTCCATTTCACAAGTTTCAGAAATACTAAACTTGTCTGGGAATTTTCTAAAGAAAATGTTCAAAATAATATTAATGTTATCATTTTAAAAAGAAATTAAGAATGCCATGAAGATTAATATTGTAATTTTAAAGTCCGTAAAATAAAATTACTGCATTTATTTGGTTAAATATTGTTTCATTAATTTTTAATACATGATTTTGTAAAAAAACCCCATCATTTTATTATATTTTTGTGTAATTTAAAAATAAAACATATTTTTAAATTACACAAAAATATAATAAAATGATGGGGTTTTTTTTCCAATAATTCCATTTCATAAGTTTCAGAAATACTAAATTTGTCTGGAAATTTTCTAAATAAAATCTCCAAAATAATAATAATGTTATCAATTTTAAAAGAAATAATAAAGAAAATAAAAATTACTGCATTCATTTGGTTAAATGTTGTTTTATTCTTCTTCAATACATGATTTTGTATTTTTACAGTGAAACAGCATTATGATAGCAATATTTCTCATTTTATTTAGTAGTAGTAGTAGTAATAACTACTTATTATTTTAGTCATATTAATATATAATAATTTTTTTGGAAAATTGTGCAGTCCTATAAACAAGCACATAAAACCAGCAACTAACTTAAATAAATACATTTTTTTTTTTATTCAAAAAAAAATGCCGTCAGATTTTCTCCCACATCGTGTAACCCTATAATCTATAGTTTCCCCATCTTGCTGCTTATTTTAAAAGTGTTTCCTGTACACTTATGCTCTTCCAGCAAAAGGCCTTGTTATGTAATGTCATGCACATCATTCGTGGTTTAACAACCACACATTTTGATGCCAAACGACAGCATCTTTGAAGTTTTCAATCACTTTCGGCTTTGCACAGGCTGATGTTCTCTACAAAGGTCTTACTGAAGCAAAAAACCCATGTTTCGCTACTCTAATAATTCCTGTGATCAGTATATTTCATGGAAATGAATGATAAAGGGACAGTTCAGCGGGCGAAACATCTCTGCCAAGAGTTTTGTAGTCTGTGGCGTACCACATCAGTAGTTTCATCTGCCTCTCATATTACTGCCAGAGAATGTAGTTACTAGAAATTGGTTCAGGAACATAAATAACCAAAGCGATTCTTGTACTCCGCTTTGAATGCTAGTGCCTTGCTGTGTAGTAACTAGAGGTCGATGGATGTATCGGTTTTGCCGATTAATCAGCACCGATAGCTGATTGGCGGAACTATCCGTTATGCCGATACTTTTTTCCGGGTTGGGTCCGTTGCTGGAGCGGCTGAGAGGGTCGTCATTATACAGTAAAGTCACTATAGTCTTTGTAATACAGCACCAGAGCGGCCTCTAGTGGCGGAAATCACTGACAGCACGTGCCGTTTGTTTAGACACGTGACACTGCGCGCTGCACAGAGCGGGACACTTCAAAGGCGGATTTAAAACATCTACATCAACGAAACGGTGTGTACAGTATACTGTAGTGCATGTTTTTATGTCATTACCAAGCGATGAATTTGTTGACTAGATGCTGCATTAGTGGAGAAAGGACAGCAGTATAATTTTGCCCGTTTGGTGATCAAATAAAGTCTTGTAGACGCCGCTTGAATTGAACGCGACGCGTCCAGTGTGTGTGATACCGGATAGCTGCGAGTTCTTCTAGACACGGCGCTATATTTTGATTATTTTTATATTTTGATTAGATAACCACAAATGTTCTAGAACAGAAGCAGTTAAATGATGAAAGTACACAATATCCATTTGTATGCAATTTCAATACTGTGGCCTTTGTGTAGATATTTAAAGATGGCCATCTTTAGCTTGATTGTTGATGTAATGGTAACACTTTACAATATGAGTCCATCTGTAACATTAAGATTGATAAAAGCTGTAGAATAGAAGTATTGTTCCTTGTTAGAGTGTGTTAATTTCAGCATTTACTGATATATTTTAAGAACTTTAGTTGCTTTTGTTAACATTAATGAACAATGAACTAATGATCAATATATAATATTCATATTTTTGTTCATTCACAAAGTATGGTTCAGTAGGCTACTTTTTTTAAACAGTAGAGCACTATTTATTTTCCGTTTAGTATCCATTTTAAAAACTATCAGTCAATTAATCGGTATCGGCCAGTGTGGTCCAACCTAGTTATCGGTATCGGTAAAATCCAATATCGGTCGACCTCTAGTAGTAACTACATAAACACTAAAGGTGTCCAATCTTCTTGCAGAGTGTAGAACCAACCCTAATTAAACACTGACATTAATATCAATAATTAGCAATGTGGCAGATTAAAATGGGTCGTGAACATTCAGAACTTTATTATCAAGCAAGAAACCTAGTATAAACCTACATCCTGTGTTGATTAATTAAATGCACAGGAAGAACTTGGTGAGAAACGGCCAAATGAGGGGGAAAAACAGTCCTAAACTGTATACAGAGGTGTAGACTTGAACACACATGCTCAATGCAAAAGGTCAAGGCCTTCGAGACAAAACAGAAGCAAAGCCGGACAGACAGAAAAAAAAAAAGAGGGACAGAACGAAAAATTAAAAACAGGCAACCAAAGGCGAGCTCCCATGCTGAATTAGTCAAAGAGGTGATGCAAGATTAGCAGCACACCAGCAGACGCATGCGTCTCCGACTCACCTAAACTGTTGTTTTCCTTTATGCTTTTCTCCTGCAGCTGTTCTAACCGAACTGAAAAATGACAACGAGAAGATTTGGAATGACCAAAAATAAAAACAAGAGCTCTATGCTGACAGATGCTTCCTCTTCAAACTCTTTCATCTATTTAGTTACCGTAATAAGGACGTGTGCCGTTCTCAACTGAGAGTAATGAAGCACCATTGTGTTTTTTTACCTTGCAGGGCTGTTAGTCTTTCATTCGTGAAGTCGTTGTCTGCCTGCAGAGCTTCAATTCGAGCTTGAAGCGACTGTTCCTTCTCCTCCATCTCTTCGATTTTCAGCTGTAGCTCTTTCTTCTCATTCAGGCCTTTTTGAGTGAGCTCCTCATGCTTGCCCTCTGCCAACTAAAAGCAAACGTTGAGAAATTTAAAGGAATGGTTTGTCCATAAATTAACATTTTCTATAAGCGTACCTAAACTCAAGCCATCCAGGATGTAGATGAGTTTGTTTCTTCATCAGATTTGGAGAAATGTAGCATTGCATCACTTGCTCACCAATGGATGTGAATGGGTGCCGTCAGAATGAGAGTCCAAACAGCTGATAAAGCATTACAATAATTCACAAATAATCCTCACTAATTCTTACGAAGTGAAATAACATCCAGTGCAAAAGCCCATCTCCTGTTGTCTCTCATCAAAATCCAGCCACATGTGTGATCCTGGACCACAAAACCAGTCATAAGTAGCACGGGTATATTTGTAGCAATAGCCAAAAATACACTGTATGGGTCAAAATGATCAATTTTTCTTTAATGCCAAAAATCATCAGGATGTTAAGTAAATATCATGTTCCATGAAGATATTGTATAAATTTTCTACCGTAAATATATCAAAACTTAATTTTTGATTAGTAATATGCATTGCTACGAACTTCATTTGGACAAATTTAAAGGCGATTTCCAGATTTTCAAATAGTTGCATCTTGGCCAAAGATGGTCCTTTCCTAACAAGGCGTACATCAATGGAAAGCTTATTTATTTTTATTTACTGAACGGTTGCATAAAATCACATTTAAGCTTGTGATAGAGCGAGACAAAATCAGCCCTCGTGTTATATTGCTCTTGCTGCCCGTGTAATATGTAATATACAGTACTGTGCAAAAGTCTTAGGCCACTAGTATTTTCACCAACAAAAAAATGGTTTTAAGTCAGTTATTTCTATCTTTTGCTGTACTGTGTCTGACTACAGCCAGAGCTCAACAGAGATCTGATCTCATCGTCCAGTCTGTCTGGAATGACATTAAGAAACAGAATATACTGACTAAATCCAGAAACCGTGGCAATGTCTCCAAGATGCTTCAAGAAACCTACCTGCAAAGTACTATTAAATGTTTTAGGCACTTGTGTAAAAATGCTGTAAAATGAGGATGCTGTCAAAAATAATGCCATAAATAGATTTTGTTTATCAATTTACTTCTATTAACTAAATTAAATCAACATTTGGTAAACCATATTTGAGTTTAAGACAGCTTTTGCCCTAGGTACATTTGCGCATAAGTTTTCAGGTAGCTTTGCATGCAGGTTTCTTAAAGCAACTTGGAGATGTTGCCACAGTTCTTCTGGATTTAGTCTGTCTCAGTTTATTCTGTTTCTTCATGTCATTCCAGACAGACTGGATGATGGTCAGATCAGATCTCTGTGTGGAGCACTGGCTGTTGTCAGACTCCTTGTGCAAACAAAAATCTCACTGGATTATTACAATTAACGGCAAAATGAATGTTTAGAAATGTAAACTGATATTTCCTACTGACACACTACAGCAAAAGATAGAAATAAATGACTTAAAACCATTTTTTGTTGGTGAAAATACTAGTGGCCTAAGACTTTTGCACAGTACTGTATATAAATATGAGACACATCACATACAAGGGGGCCTTTTTTTGCACCAATATTAAGATGTTAATTTTTGTACTGTAGTGGTGTGATTACTTGTGGATCACTGTGATGTTTTTATCAGCTGTTTCGACTCTCATTCTGACGGCACCCATTCTCTGCAGAGGATCCATTTGTGAGCAAGTGATCATTTCTCCAAATCCGTTCCCATGAAGTAACAAACTCATGTACGGCTTGGATGGCCTGAGGTTGAGCACATTTTCAGAAATAATTTCATTTTAGGTGTGTCAGCGTGTGAACAACAGACATGCCTTGATCTTTTCCGTGAGATCCTTAATTTCATTGACGGCTCCGTTGTATTTGTTGGCGAGTTCTCTGAGCTCCTCCTGTGTGCGTTCGTTCATCTCTCTCAGGTGTGTGCACTCGTCCTCTGTGTTACTCAGACTCCTCTGCAATACAAAAACAAATCAATTAAAACACTTAATGGATATAAATGGTCATGATGTTTTACATGTAAAACCTCCTTTACTTTTTATGGTATAATCAGTTTGCACAGACTAAGCTGCGTATTGCTTTTTCTTGAGCACCAAATCAGCATATTAGAACGATTTCTGAAGGATCATGCGACACTGAAGACTGAAGTAATGATGCTGAAAATTCAGGTTTGCATCACAAAAATAAATTTCATTTTAAAATACATTTAAATAGAAAACTGTTATTTTAAATTGTAATATTATTTCTGTATATTTAATTAGGTAAATGCAGTATGCATAAATAAATCTCTTATTTTGGGGGCATTAATAAAGATTTTGATGTGTTTTTACCTCCACTTCGGACAGCTTCCTGACCACCTCGATTTTCTCCTGAAGAACCCGCCTCAGGGACTCTTTGGCTGTCGTCTCATAATTGTGTTTGTCCTCTGTTAAGGCTACAAGCTCCTTTCGGATACTGTCTTCTGTTTGGTTCTGAGAAAACGACATGCTTTGGTGAAACACGAACTATTACACATCAAAATACCTAAAGCAGACACGAGCCTTACTTTTGAATATGCTTGCAACTGATTCCCCATCACCTCCAATCTAGAGAGTAGCCGGTCTTCATCGATTAAAGCCTAGAAAGACACACAGCCTTGTCATCATGACAAATACAGAAGTATATTGGAATAAACAGTCATAATTGTAACATATTCCGAGCACTACTAAACATGCCTATAACAGCCATCTGTATTGAATAATTAATAATGGTCTCCTTTTTAATTGCGATGTGTGATGTACCTGCCAGCTGCTCTCTGATGCTTCCTGTGTGCTGGCCAGCAGCCTCTGTAAAGTGGCCAACTTCTGCTCCAGCATCTGCTCTCTGTGTAAGGCCTCCTGAAGGACACAAACACATCAATATTATCAGATTTCGAATATGTATACTATTAAAAAGTCTTTGATAAAATGCTAATCTATTAAAGAATTCTAAAAATCCTAAATAAATAAATCGAGCAAATCAGCATATTAGAATGATTTCTGAGGATCACTGAAGACTGGATTTATGGGCTGCTGAAAATCCAGCTTTGAATCACAGGAATAAATTATATTTTAAAATACATTCAAATATAAAACAGTTATTTAAAACTGTAATATTATTATTATAATAAATTACAGTTTTTTCTGTATATTTAATCAACTAAATGCAGCCTTGGTGAGCATAAGAGACTTTTCAACAAATTTTCGACAAATCACATGTAATTACTAATATTATAGATATACAGTGTAATAATTATATAGTAGTATTTATGTAAAGAAAAACACTAATTTACTGAATTATCACTATACATACACTGTAAAAAAAAATACTACTATCTATTTTGTATATATTAGGTGTTTATTAACATTTTGAGCTGGTTTTAATTTTTGTATCTTCTGTTGTGATTTTAATTTTAGGTAGTTTTAGCAATTGTGATTGTAATTTTAGTTGTATGTTTTTTATTTTTATTAGTTTTTTTTTTTTAGTATGTATAGTTTCTATCCATTTTATTTAATTTAATTCTTGTAGTTTTTATTAATATTTGAAATAATGTTTCTAGTAAATTATATTTATATTTCGATTATATTTTATATCAATTATACTTCATATTGAATTAGTTATTATATAATATTTTGTTTAGGTAAAGTAATATTAGGTAAAGTTTTAGCAATTGTGATTGTAATTTTAGTTGTATGTTTATTATGTTTTTCTAGTATGCAGTTTCTATCCATTTAATTCTAGTTTTTATTAATATTTATAATTATTTTATAAGTAAATTATATATTTAAATAATATTTTACACAATTATATTTTAAATTAATTTAGTTAAAATATATTTTTGTTTATTTTAATTCATGAATTTGTTTTTCATCAATTTTTAAATGTATTTTTTTTATTAATTTTTCTTTTTCTTTTCTGCTTATTTTCAGTTTTCATTTTAAAGTTTCAGTAATTGTGATTGTAATCTTTGTTGTGTTTCTCTTTAGTTATTGTTTTTCAAATATGCATATATTTAAGTTTTTTATATTTAATTAATAAATGTATATTAAATACAATAATATAATTAATGCTGCATTTATTTGACTAATGGTAATAATAATAATAATAATCATTATTATTATTATTATTATATAATTAAAAATTATAGACCATTATATGGTTCATTTAAAATGGGCAAACATCTCAACATGCAAAATCTTTGCATTTGGACTCTTAATGTCTTTAAATGGCCAGTAGAGGTCAGTGTTACTCCATACCTGCAGGTACTGGGAGAGCTGAAACAGTTCCTGAGAATACATACTGGGTGTATTTGCGGACACCTGCATGACAGAAAGAAGAAAACTGTGAAAGAGAGAAATCTCTGCACACAGTGTATCCATCTCACAATCACAGGTCTGCATGCCTCAATAAAACACTTTGAATCTACTGAGCATCTTTTCACACACTGTCCTTGATGCATCTGAAAAGATCAGCAGCACAGTTAAAATCAAAAGCAGCTTTTTCCGTCTCACCAATAGAAACAACATCTTCTGAAAAGGTGAAAACTGGCAAATAACCTTGGATGATCCCAGTCTAAATGAATAGGAGCCTTGTTCCTTAAATTGAATTGCCTCATTCTTAGCAGTTGTAACCACAACGATCCAAATAGTGAAATCGTGACTCAAGTTTTGTTACATTTATTGAATCCACATGAGGAGACGCTCCCACAGCAGAGAAGGCGGTGAGAGTATTTTTATATTGGCAGTGTCAGATGTTGCGGTCGGATATAGAAGCGCTATATGCATCTGGAAATGGACGTGACACTGACAGGTCTGCATTCATGGGGTTTAACGCCAGTCCATCCACACCAGCTATATTAGAACAGATGGAGACTCTGAGAACGATGATGTAATGATTTACACATGCACGTTTTTGTCATCATCGCAGATGCAGATGATGTCATCACTCCGCAGACTGATGTCATCCGCCAATTGTTTTTCCTAATCCATCTGCTCAAGTTTAAACTTCTGACTGAATTCGAAACACTCCCATAAACATTCATTACTCCTTCACTTTAAGTCTCTACATTTAAAACCTTGTACAGCAGAGTCATAACTTCTTGTCTTCTATAGCGTAAGAAGATGTGAGCAATATTAGTTCAAAAACTATGCATACACTACCATTAATAGGTTTGGAGTTTTTTGTTAGTTTGACTGAAATGCTTTAATTCTTTATTTTTATTAAGTTTTTTTTTTTTTTTAGCATGTATATGTAGTTTCTATCCTTTTTTTTTTTTTTTTTTTTTTTTTTCATTTTTAATGATACTGTTAGAATTTTTAATATTTTAAATTACTTTTTATTAAAAATATATTTATATTTAAATTATATTTTATATTAAATTAGTTATATTTTATTTTAATGATTTAATTCTTTTTTTTCCTATTATTTCTTAAATCTTAAATCATTCCTTCTTACATCTTTTATTTTAATTTTAGTTCTCACTGAAATACTATTAGCATTTTCATTAATATTTTGAATTTGTTAATTTTTTTATTTTTATTTTTAATTTTTAAATTTTTTATTTGAAAGTTTTAGTAATTGTAATTCTAGTTTTTTTTTTTTAATTTTTATAACTTTTTTGGTATGTATATGTAGTAGGGCTGCAACGATTAATCGCACGATGTCGTGAGGCGCATTTAGTCAATGAAGCCGGTACTTTGATTAGTATTCGATTTTGAGCGCGATTTTGGCGTAGCTTGTCAGTGATGTACGGCTCTGTGTATTACTTGCCGCTCCAGCTGAACGCACGTGATGGAGCTTTACTACTAATCAAAGTACCGACATCGTGCGATTAATCGTTGCAGCCCTAATATGTAGTTTCTATTCATTTTTATTTCAATTTTAATTCTTAATGAGATACTGTTATAGTTTTTATTAGTATTTTAAATTAGTTTTAAAATATATATATTTAAATTATATTTTATATTAAATTAGTTACTATATAATATTTTATTTTATTCTTTAATTAGTTCTTTTTTTCATTATTTCTTAAATCTTAAATCTTTCTTTCCTTAAATCTTTCAATTTTAGTTATCACTGAAATACTATTAGCGTTTTCATTAATATTTTAAATTAGTTTATTTTTATATTTTCCTTTTTTTATTGTAAAGTTTTAGTAATTGTGATTGTAATTTTAGTTTTTTTATTTGTATTATTTTTTGTATGTATATGTAGTTTCTATTTATTTTTATTTCAATTTTAATTCTTAAATGAGATACTGTTATAGTTTTTATTACTATTTTAAATTAGTTTTAAAGTGCCCCTATTATGGATTATAAAAGGTTCATATTTTGGTTTTTTGGAGTCCCCAACAAGTTGGCATGCATGCAAGGTCAAAAAACACTTTTATTGTCTTATAATATGCATTTATTTTTACCTTATTTGCTCAACGACTCCCAAACGGTTCGTCAAAACGAATCATTTGTCCAAACCACTCCTTTGCGTGACACTAATCTGCGGTGATTAGTCCGATGACCCAGTCTTTTGTGTTTGGTTTAACGTTCTAAATTTCAAACACGGAACGCCCATCACCGTTACTCTAGCCCACAACTCAGTGGTAAACAACACCCAAACAGACATAGTATATGCGTCAACCCAATGCAGAAACGTATTGATAAAGCACTGCAGCTTGTACACCAACGTATTGTTCTATTCTTTGTCAGAACTTTAAGTAAATAACAAGGACAAACATTCACTATTCATCGACACGTTTCTAGACAATAGCGAGTGAACAGATAAAGTTGTCAGCCGTTAGCCAGAGACCTACGAGCTGCGCGGAGCGAACACAACACAACACACAACTAAATATGTATTTTGCATGATACAGAGTAACATTACATGAGAACAACACGTTTTAAATGATTATTCCACTTTCAGAATAAAAATATCCTGATAATTTACTCCCATGAGCGATATTGGACGATTTTGAACGATCGCTAGAAAACACAACCATCAATTATTAATCACACCTACAGTTAGAGGTTCGAAGGACCAAGCCGGTCCAAATAAACTGGGCACTGATCCATCTTTTAAGAGCAAGCCTTTGGTGAATCCTGCACTGTACTTAGGATACAGCGTCTTCTCGACATGACGTAAACCACATGGAAATTTTACTGTGTTTGTGGGCGGGCAAGTTGTTCGCAACGTGGGCGGACATTATGCAAATGTGTTACTTCATGACGTATGGCTGTAACAGAAAAAGATTTGAACTCCTGACGACTCGTTCAGGCAATTGTGAACCGACTCTTTTTTCTGATAGACAATAACTTTATTTATCATGCACTGTCGGCTTCACAACTTTGTAGATAGTTTATGTTCACATACAGCTACATGACAAACTGCATGAAAGGTCAAACTTGAAAAGGCATAATAAAAGCACTTTAATAATATATTTAAAAATTATATTTCATTTATTTTATTTTAATGATTTAATCTGCATTTTTAAATTGCAGTTTTAGTTCTGACAGAAATACTATTAGCGTTATTATTTTGAATTAGTTTTTCATATTTTTATTTTTCATTTAAAAGTTTTAGTAATCATGATTGTAATTTTAGTTCTTTTTTCTTTTTCTTTTTTTAGTATGTATATGTAGTTTCTATTCACTTTTTTCAATTTAAATTCTTAGTGAGATACTGTTGTAATTTTTATTCATATTTTAAATGAGTTTTTATAATAAATAATATTTATATTTAATTATATTTAATATTCAATTAAATACATTATATTTTAGTTATTGTATTTTTTATATTCTGAATGTTTATTTTTATATTTTCTGTTTTCATTTTAACGTTTTAGTAATTGTGATTGTAATTTTTGTTTTTTTTAAATATGCATATAGTTTATCAACTTTTTTGTAAATATGTATCTATAGTATCTATTTAAGCTTTTTATTAATCAAACATATAAATATGAACATATCAAGGCCACTTCATTGCATGTGGACTCTCAATCACTCCAGATGAACACATTACTGTTAAATTAATTTTAATGTATTTTTTATTAAATAAATGCATCCTTGGAAAGCATAAGAGACTTATTTTAAATGCATTAAAGATCGTCCTGACCACAAACTTTAAAAGTGTACTTTAATCAACCTTAAACAAATCACTTTAGTAATGCACTAAATTACATAATCCAAACGGTATGTGAACTGGGAAGCAGGCGTGTCTGGTGTTGCTGAGATCTGATCAACATGGAGTCAGTAATAGCATTTGATTCTAGATGCACCAAAAACCACTGAATGAACACTGCTGTTATATTTCTGTTTAAACACTAATGCGATTAAGCACGAGTACATATTTAAAACTTCTAAAGAAGCCACCTCTGTTCAGGGAACGAATCGCCACACAACCGAATTGTCCCCTGTTAAATCTCCACAGAGGCATCCCACACAGGGGATGGCATGAGAGGATAACTGCATTATCTAACTTCATCTGGACCACCTCCAGGATTGTTCACAAATACACCACATAACAGCCTGACGGAGAGCCGCGTGCAAACCTCCGATAGCGGCGCAAAACGGGAGGTGTTGATTCAAAGCTAAGACTTGGAAATCACTGGCATTCATAACGAGCAGCTTTGAGACAACATGGCAAAGCTGCATGCTGTTTGATATCCAAAAAACACAAGAACATAATGAACTGGAAAACATTCATTCATGACCAACGCTTCATTTGGACAAAAACAAGCTGATAAATAATGCACGAAAAAGGCGGTCATGAACGCTTACCTTATCAATAGCCAGTGGCAGTGGTGCGGGAACAACACTGGAAGAGAAAGAGAGATTTGTTAATGGTTGATGGAGAGATCGGGGACGGATCTACTGACACTATGCATGAGTAAAGTTAGCTGCAAATATTTGCTAGCAGACTCACTCGAGCGGTTCAACTTCGCACTGTTAATCTTTTACAGTACTGCCCTTTTATAACTTCAAGCTAACAGCACACCACACCACATGAGAGATGAGGCTCTGTGATATAGGTCGGCTTTTAATTTACATCTTTGCTATTAACATTCAAAACTCTTAAAGGTCACAGATGTACTCCAATTTTTTTTTTAATCTATTTTGTTTCTATTATTGTGTTTATTAACATTCTGAATAATTTTTATGGTTTTTGTTTTGATTTTAATTTTAGGTAAAGTTTTAGCAACTGTGATTTAATTGTCAATTACTCTTATAGTTTTTATTTTAATTTTTATTTTAAATTAGTTTTTATATTTTACGTTTATTTTAATGTATTTATTTATTTATTTTGTCAATTACTCCTATAGTTTGTATTAATATTTTAAGCAGTTTTTATATTTTAGGTTTATTTTAATTTATTTATTTTTAAATTCTAATTTATGTTTTTTTTTTTTTTTTAATCAGATTGCCAGATTTCCCATGACAAGCACTCTGAAATGTGTCCTGCAGCTTCCTGTTGGAACAGGAAATACATCAGAGGAAAGGAAAATGCATTCATGGAGCTAAAATCAAATAAAATAAAAAAGTCAAATTAAATAAAATAATAAAATAAACAAAAAATAAAAATAAAATAAAACAACAGAACAGAGTAAAATAAAAGTAAAAACTCATATGAATTAAAAAAAAATACAAAAAAAAGTCAAAGGAAATAAAATAATAAAATTCAATAAAACAAAAAAATAAGTCAAATTAATAATAAAACAAAAAGGTCAAATTGAATAAAATAAAATGAAACAAAATAAATGAAAACATAAGTCAAATTGATTTAATAATGAAACAAAAAAAAGTCAAGTTAAATAAAATAATAAATTAAACTGAAAATAAAAAAAATGGTCAAAGTACTAATGAAATAAAAATAAAATAGAATAAATTAAAATTAAATGAATAAAGCCATATGAAATAAAATAATAGTCAATAAAATAAAACAATAACAAAAATAATTTAAAAATAGGCAAATTAAATAATATAATTAATTAAATAATGTTAATTAATGCATTTAACAATTATTAATTAATTTTATTAATATTTTGAACTTACTTTTTTAGCTTTCATTTTAAAGTTTTAGTAATTGTGATTAGAATTGTCATTATTGGCTATTGTTTTTTCTGTTTTTCAATTTTAGTTTCAATTAGAAATAAACATTTTTATTAATATGTTAAATTAGTTTTTATTTTTATATTTCCAATTTTCATCTTAATTGTAGTTTAAGCTTTATTAACTGTGATTGTAACTTAAGTTTTTTCTTTTTTAATTTAAGTGTTTTTGTTATAATTAGTTTTTTTTTTTTTTATATATGTATGCATAGTCTATATTGCTATTTTTGAGAAAATTAGAATTTCCATATTTTTTTATTTGAGAACACGTTTATTTATTTTCAAGTAACGCAAATGTTCTTTAGTTTAAGTTAACTATAACAACCCTGGCACATCTCATCAAATTCTGACAGGCTTTCTAATATTGCATAATGTGATATACAGCGCTGTGATGTGGCCAATAAAAAGAACAACAGTCGATAACTCACTAAGACATGAAACTCAAAGCTATTAATCTTAGACAATGCTATTTCTTAAAACATATCTGCTGACTGATTCCAGCTGTGTCACACCACATCAGCTCTCCAGCTGACAAAGCTGCACTTCAACACAGCCTTCTGCACTTAAATGACACAAATAGGCTGTGGGTTCAAAAGGTCAGTGGTGATACCTGTGGACTTTGAGCTCTAGAGAGAAACCAGTCAGATACAGAATATGAAATGCTCTCTGTCACTGGGACTTTCTGAAGTCTAACCGAATGGCGTCTGGAGAAATGGAGCAAACCTCCTGATAAACCATAAACCCTGATCCAAACCATAAACCCTGAGGAACTATAGAAAAACGTGCATAATGATGCCCCCTAATCCAACAAAACATTCTGACCAAACATGACAGACTTTCCAAAACATCAGTCCAGGCCATATATGATGGTGTAGTCTTAAAGCTGATAAAATAAACTTTAAAATAAACATACATTTGGACAGAAATATTGCAGACTTTACACATAAATAAAATAAAATAAAATAAAATAGTCAATTTAAATAAACCAAAGCAATTTAATTAAATAAAACAACAAAATAAAAAATAAAAGTCAAATTAAATTAATAATAAACTAATAATATTTAAATAAATTGAATAAAATTAAATTAAATAAGATAAAAAAATAAGTAAAATGAGCTAAAATAATGCAATTCAATTAAATAAACAATAAAATAAAAATAATACAAAATAAGTCAAATAAAATTTAAATAAAAATAAAACAAAAAATAAAATAAATTATTAAAATAAAATAAAAAATAAAATAAAATACAAAGAGAACAATAAATAAATAATAAAGATAAATAAATAAATAAATAAATAAAAGAACTAATAAAATGAAATACAAAATAGAATAAAATAAAATGAAATAAAAATGAATGTCAAATTAATAATAACATAAAAAATAAAAATAAAATGGTCAAATTAAAGAACTAATATGAAATGAAAAAAAATAGAATAATACACAATGAAATAAAATAATGCAATTCAATTAAATAAAACAAAATAAAAATAATAAAAATAAGTCGAATTAAATTAATAAAAAATAAAAAAATAAATAAACAATAATAAAATAAAATAAATGAAAAAATAAAAAGAATTATTAAAATAAAATACAAAAAAATAAGTAAAACAATAATAAAACAATAAGTCAAATGAAATAAATAATAATAATAATATAAAACAAAATAATAATGATTAAATTCACCCAAATCATTAAAAATAAATAAATCACTGTTCCAGCCTTGTTCAAACAAGCACAACTTATTGATTTCAAGTATATTAATTGCTAAACGACCAGCCTCAAAGCTATATTAAACACCTGTTACCCAGATGTGTGAATTATAAAGCATGTAGAAAGAAATGAGGAGTAGAGACAGTTCAGGCCTCAATAGACACCCATATTAAAACTTCCTGCTGGATACAATTCACATTTCAAGCATTTTTTCCCACATTTACTGCGCTTTTCCTTTAAATGCATGCCGATCCCTTTTCTCTGAAAACTCTTGTTACCTGAAACGTAGGAAAAGCAGACTTTACAGTGTGATATCCATCAGCGGAGCGGATTTCTGGCAGTCCTCACTTTTAAGTCTGTGATCTTGGTATTTATCTTCAGGCGCTTTGCCGAAGAACATGCGGTCATGCTTTCTTTAGCAGCTCGATAACATGGCTGGATCCTCGACGCAAAATCAAAACAGCGCAGTTGTGTCCGCTCCAAACAGTCTGACACCATCCACGCCTCTAACAGCGGTCAAAGTTCAAGAGCTTGTCATGTGATAGTTCCAGACTCTGCTGAAATAAAAAGCTCCAAAGTCCCTCAGAGCTCCAAACCATCTGAGGAGCTTTCAAATTTCATACAGAGTGAAACTCAGGCGGGACAATAGTAGCAGAACCTGATCCTCTGGTCGTCTGCCCCCATGGCATCGGCTCAGTAACTCGTGCAAAGAAACAAAGCCGACGGGTTGGAGAGCATTCCAGCAGACATGGGGGAAGTTCACGCTCGTGGGAGGTCCATAATGGTGATCCACAAAAATCCTTTTACATGTGGTATATCACATGTAACACAGGGACAGCATATTACCATACTAATATTTGTGATATTTAGCATGCATACTGTGCATAATTTTCAGATTTGTAACCAATAAGCTCAAGACATTTTTAATCAATATGGATTAATCTAATAGCCAACACACAATCACACAGCAGAATTAAATGTGATGACAGCAGGCCAATGCACATGTGGCTAATAAGTGCATGTTCTGTGTGTCCAGTGCTGCAGTTTCATCTACTACACAAATTCATACAAGTGACGCTCAGTGTTTCAGCATCTGCATCTCAGTATATGAGACGTGTATGTACTGCATCTCCAGAGCTGCTCCAAGAATCACTTCAGCAGATTTACACCATTTCATTTGAGAAAAACTAGCGCCAAACTCATGCAAACTCAAAGATCTTCATGATAACCCATAAAAATACAAGTTCAGTTCAACTTGAAGAAATTCTGACAGAAATGCATCACCTATTGGTACAGCTGGGTATAAAGTTCCATACTTTTTAGGCACCAACAGAATTGCCTCTGTGAATGACATTTTTCTTTTAAAACGGCATTTTAACATTTTAACAATCCTCACTCGTATTAGCTTTTGCAGTGTTTTTCAGAAAAGATTGTCCAAAGTACACGACCCCGAAAACGTGTTAATGTATCATCATGCTACATAAGCAGGGCTCGACAATAAGGAGTGCCCGATGGCCCGGGGCCAGCGTGAGAGAAGCTCGGGACAGTTGACGAATCTGTCACTGGCCCGATCGGGCCAACGCTGACTCGTCACGAAAGTTTATCATCTGCTTGTGTTTTTTAGGTCTTGTTCATTTGAAATGTCAAGCGATCACAGAGAGATGCGTCTCTGACGGACAGATAGCCTACAAAAGTATGTCAAAATATCTGTCTTGACGAGTGACTTTGTAGCTTTAACAATGATTAATCTATATTTCATTTATACAGTGGAGTACAGATGCACCGATCGACCGGACATATTTCAACTGATCTCTGTTCCGGGCTTGCACACAAACTGCATGCAATATTTTTGTGTGGAAATATTACGAACTCTTTAAACATCCGTTAACAGAGCCCAGAGATGATGAAGACAAACGCAAAAAGGAAAAAAAAAAAAAAAATACTGTAGCAGGCAGAGCAAGATCACAGTTCACAATGCGCAAAATATTGGAAATAATATCCTAAATATTGAAACGGGGATTATATTAATGTATCACTGAGGGTAACGTACTGTTTTAAAAAAGGTTTACAGTGGTAACCAGGGAAACGCTGTATCATTATTCCATAAGCACCACCTGCTGGCAGAGACTGAATTTGCGTTCATTCAGTCCGTCTGCTGTTTTCCCCAAGCATCGTTTCATTTGTAATAACATAATGAGAATAAAATAATTTCTGAACAAATAATGTTTGAACTTTATATTTGTTAGGATAGTAGGTTTTGCTGTGACATCTAAATTAGAATCGAGAATTGTACAATTTAATTGGTATGTAAAATCTTGTTGTCACATAAGCTTATTTATTAAAATAAAAGATAACATGGGTCAAAACAATGATAACAGGAACTATTGTTTTTTTTTTGTTGTTTTTTTTTTTGTGGCAGGGCCAGTAGAAAAAATCCTTAGCGTTGAGCCCTGATAAGACAATAAATAAGATTTATATTCTGCTTTTACTCACTTTAAACCACCACAGTGTGTTTATAATAACTTCCGATTGTGGTCTAATGTATGTTTTGGCCATATGTTGCTTAAATATGTTATTTGTAGCCTTTTATATCAAGCTTATTGCTATATAATCTTAGCATTTCTCAGGTAAACACCCTGTATTAATATAAAAATAGGCAGAATCTCATGAAAATCACATACAAACCATATACTACCGTAAATGTGTTTATTAGCTTCGTTTCATCCATGAAAATGTTTTTTTTTTTTTTTTACAGCTAATGCCCATCAGTGGAAAACAAATAGAAATGATGATTCTATCTGAGCTGTGCATTTTAAAACAAGCACACACTAGTGTTAACGTTAAGTAATACACAGAGCCGTACATCACTGACAAGCTACGCCAAAATCACGCTCAAAATCGAATTCGATTTTGCGCGCGATTTGGCGTAGCTTGTCAGTGCTTTACGGCTCTGTGTATTACTTGCCGCTCCAGCTGAACACATGTGATGGAGCTTTACTTCTAATCAAAGTACCGGCTTCATTGACTAAACGCGCCTCACGACATCGTGCGATTAATCGTTGCAGCCCTAGTGCGCACCCTGTTCACGCAGACAGGATACATCATCAGCATGTTCACATACGCTGTGTGAGAATAGCAGCCAAACATCAACAACCTGATCTTCCGTCCTGGTATTGTAATACTTTTACTAACTGTATTATAAAGTGTTCTCATGGTTAATGACATGTGATGTTGTAACGCTGCTAAGTTAGAGCATTTACAGTAGTTTTGAGGCAGATAACTGCGCATGTGCATAACGTGTGTCTGTACGTTCTGGAAAGGTAAAGAGATGATTATCTCTACTGGCATCTGTCTCTCTTTATTTCATTTATTTTCCTTTTGTTTGTGAACTGAGTTGGATGCATGCTTGTGTACATTTTTCCCATGTATGTGGACAAATGTGATGACACGAAAATATGCCATCTTCTCATCTCTCGTGCATAATTAGCACCACACAGTTTTCCTATCTGGGCTGTTAAACATTTTGTCTCCGTGTTACAATGCATTGCAGTAATGTTGTCTCTGGTCGTTTAGTCTGTGTGCGTTCATGCGTTCGGGAGGCGTGGCTTTGGACGGCGATTTGCAGGGAGGGTGGGACGTTCACTTTCAGTGCTATCAGGCTAAAGTTAGCATTTTCAATGCAAACATTTTTTTTTGCAAATGTCATCTTGTTACAATTTATGTCATAAAATTAGTATTGAAAAAGTATCGTTCAGGAATTGGCATCAAATTCAAGGTGTTGGTATTGGTATCTGTATCAAAAGATTTTTAATGAATTCTGCAGCATCTTATTTGACAAAAAATAAAAATGATATGTAGTGTGGCAAATGTATTATATTTCCATTTGATTTCATTTGATTAAACGGTCAATTTTTTAAAATCGTTAAATTTAATTATTTCCAATAGACAATTTTTTGACGATAAATCTGTAATAAATCAATTTCATAGAGGCCCTAAATTTCTACTCTGAGAAGTTTAATTGTGAACAAACGAGTTCTGAATCAGTGTTGCCAAGTCCATGGTTTTTCCTGTGGAATTGGGCTACTTTAACACTGTTGTCGCGGATTGCTTTTGATGTCCACAGGTTGAAGTGACCCCAATAATTGCAGATTTAGCCCCTGAAATATGAATTTACCAGGGGGCCCCCTACAAAAAAAACGTGCATTTTATCACCTGAATGCGATTTTTAACGCGATTGGGCTAGTTTTGAGTAGCAACTGGGCTGGTTTTGTTGTAAAAACCTGGCAACCCTGTTCTGAATACATTCATTCTTAAGGTCTAACAATCATGCGTCGTGGTACTCTCATGAACGCGCGGTAGAAACTGATGCAAAGAGGAAAAAAAATGTTAAAGTTGCTATTTTTATTTTCTTTGTGCACAAAAAGTATTCTAGTAGCTTTATAAAATTACAGTTGAACCACTGATGTCACACAGACTATTTTAACGATTTTCTCACTACCTTTCTGGCATTCGAACGTGGTAGTTGCGTTGCTGTCTATGCAGGGTCAGAAAGCTCTTGGATTTCATCAAAAACATCTTAATTTGGGGTCCAAAGATGAACGAAGTTCTTACAGATTTGGAACGATGTGAGGGTGAGTGATTAATGACAGAATTTTCATTTTTGGTTAAACTATGCCTTTAGACTTAGAAAAATGGACTCTGGTACTCCTGCAAACTAACCACCTCACAGAATATAAACATTATCAAAAGCTTTGGGAGTCAGCTGTCCATGGCAGCCCTAAACCACAATAACACGTTCAGCAAAATACTGTCTAATTATAGTTATCGTCAAAATTCCAGAAAATATTGAGATATCATTCTTTGTCATTATCGCACAACCCTAATAGAGATACATATGTGACCCTGGACCACAAAACCAATCATAAGGGTCAGTTTTTTTGAAATTGAGATTTATACATCAAGCTGAATAAGTAAGCTTTCCGTTGATGTTTGGTTTGTTAGGATAAGACAATATTTGGTCAGACACAACAATTTGAAAATCTGGAATCTGAGAGTGCAAAAAATTCTAAATATTGAGAAAATCGCCTTTAAATTCGCCCAAATTAAGTTCTTAGCAATGCATAATACCAATCAAAAATTAAGTTGAGATATATTTATGGTAGGAAATTTACAAAATATCTTCATGGAACAGAAAAATCGATAATTTTGACCCATACAATGTATTTTTGGCTACTGCTACAAATACACCCGTGCTACTTAAGACTGGTTTTGTGGTCCAGGTTTACATGTGTGTGGTGTGTATATCCTTAAAAATATCTAGGCATAATCTATTTCTAATTCTTTAATTTGAAGTTCTAAACATTCAAGGTAGCAGCATCTCCCACTAGAGCATTGAGGAGCTCCAGGCTCAGTGTCCTGTGAGTGTGTGTTTATGTAAGCCAGAGATGACTCACAGTAACTCTCCTGTTCCAAGCCTGCAGCCATACACACACACACACACAAACACACCATTGTTTGAGGTGGTTGTTTCAATAAGGCAGTCATGGGCTCACTGACAATTCATGAAGACTCGCAGATATCAACAGAGCCACAGCAAACACCCTGAACTGGACTGAGGAGCATTTAAGTTGTTTAAAACGGCTGATTAAACCAAATAATGTGACATTTTTCAATTGTTGGCACTGGCGAAGCCGACATAAAATTATCAACCACAGTTTGTTCCTTACATGCCATTAAAAATAAAAAAAATACTAATGAGAGACTAATTTAGATCTGTAGCACCACATATCCAGCTTATGATGAAAACAAAATGTTATAACTGATAACCCACCCTACCATATTAGTCTCACATTAAAACGCATGGCCTCAGTTGGACGGCACTTTTGTGAATGTCAGCTACAGCCAATCTAAACATATCCAATGTCTATGAGGAGCAGTTTGGATCGATAAGAATGACTGAAACTGCAGTTGGTTAGAAAAAAGCGCTAAGATTCACCACTGGCTCAATAACGCAGCTTTCACATGAAGATCACAGTCAAAAAGGACTGTACAGAATAACAGATGCAGAAATTAAACAACCCACAAGGGAACCAATAATGTGTGATTGGCACATTGGAAATCCATTACATTTCCTATGAGTAAAGTGGAAACAATGTCCCAGTTCTGGTTGTGGTGCTCTGCTGCAATCTGCGATCAATTATAGTGGGAAAGAAATCGAGTTCACCCAATGGAGGAAATGGGACATCTCCATCCAGTGCTTGACTTTCTCGCCCTCCAGATGGAAAATAAAAACAATCATCAGCGGGCCAGCCCTCGATGACAATCACATCACTCTCATCACATAAATCTATCTGTCGCTACTCACAGAGCAACAATGCAGATCTATCTGAAAGAAGCTAAATGGACAGCATCAAATGGAAAGAGTGAAGGCATTTTGCTGAGAAACTCAAAAAGGAGGGGAGATATCTTAAGCAGATGTCTTTTGTCAACTAACTGGAAAGAATTTCAGCAGGCTAGTGGGACGTAACGCTTCCAGAGAAACGATTTCTCAGGCTGACTTTTTGACCTCAAATGGCAAGTAAAAGCTCTGACCGCAAAAGCGCGCGGCAATCCCTCGAATGCATCTTCTAATAAATAGAAGAGCACACAGACACATGCCGCTAACCCCAAACATGCATTTCCACTGCCCTGGCTGGGCTCCAGAGGCGAGAGCTCAACAACTAGACGCGTGTGGCTTCTATAAATATATCCACAAGCTGGATGTGAACATGCGACAGGGTTGAGAGCTCGGCCAAGGAGCTCCACTGCCGTCACGGGACACAACTGATGTTTGCTGAACAGGCCAAGAGGATGGGGAAATTAGGAGCAGAGCGAACAGAGATGGGACAGTAGACTTGTGCAAGTGCAAATAATTTATATAAAACAAGTAAATAATTTCTGAAGCACTAGCATGGTCATCTTGTGAAAAAAATGAGTCTGAATAAATGAGGTGGGATAGACGTAATAAATGAAATATATATATATATATATATATATATATATATATATATATATATATATATATATATATATATATATAAATAATATATTTATATAAAAATAATATATATATATATAAATAATTAAAATAAAATAAATTGTAAAATTTGGATCAAATGTATTGTATGTAAATTATACTTATAAATGACTCTATAGTATTCATATGTGAAGTAATAATACAACAATATTTAAAATTGTATAAATATTCTGTGTATATATTTAAATATATTATACATGTATGTTAAAACATTAGTACACTAATATGTATTAATGTTCATACTTAGCATATTAATACAAACTATACATACACACATTATATATATATATATATATATATCTATCTATCAAATTACATACTCAAAATTATATATTACATAAGTGTACAAATGTAAATTAATTTGCAATATTTTTCAATTTATGATTTAATATGTATTATAAACGTGTATATATAAATTATAAAACAACTAACATAAAACTGCAATACTGAACATACAAGTGCATTATATGTATTAAATTATACATATAATATTGTATGTATAAATATATATATAAAAATACATACACGTACAATTTATACGTATTATATATATTGTATTTTATTAACATACTCTAAGATTTTTTTGAAGTTTATAATTATAAATATATAAATATAAATTATGAATACAAATTCATAAATATAATATATAAACAAAAATAAGAGAGAGACATTAATTGATACAATTTATGTATTATACATATATATTTTTAATTAATATACTCTATTAAATTATTTTAGAAATATATATAAATAAATATGAAGAGTTTATTTGCAAAAACAGTTTTTTTTGTTTGTTTTTTTAAATCATGTTTTTAGTGACACATGTGTTAGTGTTAGTTAGCTTTTTTTGGGGGGGTTATTTTTACTTGATCAAAATAACCCCACAAGATTTTTAAAAATTAAAAAGTTATCTATTCTTGCAAATAAACTCTTCCTATATATAAATATAAAATATAAATAAATAGATAAATGAATAAATTATGTATATAGACATTAATTGGATACCATTTTTAGGTATTATTTAATATAGATTATATAATTTATTTTATTAATAAACTCAAGATATTTTTTAGAAATATGTATAAATATAAAATATATATAAATATAAAATATGAATAAAAAAATGATACATTATATATACCAAATTATCTCAAATTACATAATTATATATACCAAACACACACACACGCCATTTAAAATTTTTTTTTTTTTTTCTTGAGCAATGAATTTGGGGGTAGAAAAAAGCGTTTCAACAGAACATTAAATTTTACATTAGATATAATTTTTTATAAACAAATAAAATTACACAAACTTACTAGCTGACCTGACTAACGGACTAGTCAATTATTAAACAACCAGTCAACAATCCCTGAGCCGCCCCTAACAGAGAGGGGGTTAGAGTAAAGAAATAAGGTTCAGTCATTAATGCGTCTAGCCACACGGTGGATTTAGAGACACACTCTGCCAGCAGCCGAGACTCAAGGTGTGTGGTCCCACATCCCTACCAGTGTTTATGAAGCTCTCTGTCATTTCCTCATGCTCGCATTAAGCATCAGCTTCATTCACTGAGTTCTTCCACGATAAACGGGGAGAGCCATAAAAATCTCTTAAAGCCCAAAAACGGCACAGATGCCCACAGTACACACCTTGTTTTCACGTGAGTTGCTTTAACAGATCCTGCCAGCACCGGAGGCCGCGGGGAAGCGTTCGGCGCGAGAGCCATCTGCTTCATGGATGCCTTCCGTTAAACGATTTTTATAGCTCAGTGATACATGCACAGTCAAACACAGCATTCATATGGTGGTAGGAAATCCCTTCCGTCAACAAGTCCATCAATATCCCTCTCCATTAATATAATAAACACCAGCCGTGCCGAGCGTCAGATTACTAACTACACGAACGCTTGGCTCTGAACCGAGGATGGCAGCTCAATAACGGTACGCCATGCAGCCTTTTAAGTAAATGAAGAGAATGCAGGTGAACTGTCAAACTGGTGCACTAGGCTGGCATATACCTAGATTTGAATGTAATAAAAGCTGTCTGGATTTAGTGACACTCAGATTAATGTTGTAGAAATGGAGCAGATGGAGGCGGATGAGACCCGCGAGACCCCTACGGTGCCTGTGCTCATCTCTCGTCTCAGACAGTCTGCTGTTCGTGGAGCATCACGAAAATCCAATCAAAAATCAATAACTGTCCGGGGCGCAGTGAATCACGCACAAAATGTAATTGAGGCCTTTGGGCCATGAAAAAATAAAAAACGCTTTTTTTGTAAGCCATCATTACAATTTGATGAACAATGTGCGAATCATTGCTGACACAGTTGAAAAGAATGTGGCATAAATCACTCCTATAATAATATTACTGATATACTGTTACAGTTTTTGTTAATATTTTAAATTTTACCTTTTATAGATTTTTTTTTTTTTTTTTTTTTTTTTACAATAAGGTGTCATTTGTTAACTATTGTATTAACTATCAAGAACGAACAATAAACAATACATTTACTACACTATTCATTAATCTTTGTTAATGTTAGTTAATAAAAATGCAGTCGTTCATTGCTCATGTTAGTTCACAGTGCATTAACTAATGTTAACACAACTTGTGATTTTAATAATACATTAGTAAATGCTGAAATTAATTAAATTAACTGATGTAGTTAAGTAGTGTTAACTAATGAACCTTATTGTGAAGTATTACCAATTTTTTATATAGATGTTTTAATAGAATTAGATATTTTTATATTTTCTGTTTTCACTTTTTTAGCAATTTTGCATATTTTTGAATTTACATATTTTTAAAATGTCTTACAACTTTTATTATAATTTTAATTTTAGTAATTTAGCATTTTAAGGTAAACTAAATTAATATCTTTAAAATAAATTATTTTTTATTTTATTTTACTTTATTTTATTAATAAACCTTATTGTAAAGTGTTACCAACTTTTTTTTTTTATTTAGATGTTTTACTAGAATTAGATATTTTTATATTTTCTGTTTTCACTTTATCAATTTTGTTTATTTTCAAATGTAATTTTTTTTTTTTTTAAATACCTTAGAAATTATCCTTGGAATTGTAGTTTTAGTAATTTTAGCATTTTAAGGTAAACTAAATTAAAATCATTAAAATATATTATTTATTTTTTATTTTATTTTATTTTATTAATGAACCTTATTGTGCTACCGATTTTTTTTATATAGATATTTTTATATTTTATATTTTTATATTTACTTTTTTTTAGCAATTTTGTATATCATTTTTAAATTTAAATATTTTTAAAATGTCTTAATTTTCTTTATAATTTTAGTTTTAGTAAATTTTCCATTTTAAGGTCAACTAAATTAAAATCTTTAAAATACATTTTTTAATTTTCTTAAATTTGATTAATAATCCTTATTGTAATGTGTTACAGATTTTTTTTTATAAATGGGTTTTACTAGAATTAGATATTTTGATTTTCTGTTTTTACTTTGAGCAATTTTGTTTATCATTTTTAAATATAAATATTTAAAAAATGTCTTAATTTTAATTATAATTTTAGTTTTAGTAAATTTAGCATTTTAAGGTAAACTAAATTAAAATCTTTAAAATATATTACTCAATTTTTATTACATTTTATTAATAAACCTTATTGCAATTTTGTTTATCATTTTCAAATGTAAACATTTTTAAAATGTCTTAAATGTCTTTATAATTTTAGTTTTAGTAATTTTAGCATTTTAAGGTAAACTGAATTAAAATCTTTAAAAACTTTATTGTTTATTTTATTTTAAGCTATAAAAACCCTAGGTTAAATACAATGAGTATCATGCAACAACTACAGAAAATGTTTTTCTTTTTTTTAGTTTATGAAACCTAAAGTAAAACAACATGAAACACCATTACACAGATGCATGCTAAGTGACTGTTTTGTTTTCAAAATTTTTTAGTGATTTCATTGAAAATATCCTGCAAAATCAAAAGACGTTGCCGAAACAGAAACAGCACAGAGCATCACTGTGATATGTGGTGAGATAATACGCGTAAACACGCAATGTGCGTTTGCTAAACAGCTGAGAAAATTATCATAAATAAAGGAAATGATACAACCACAGAACCAAAACCAGCATAAAAGCCAAGATCTGATCCTCCACTAATTCCCGTCATACAACATTTGGCCACTAACAGTTAAACTAACAGCCCACATGTCATTTCCTCTGAACAAGCACAGGCAAATGTTGTTTTGGTCAAGTGAATCAGTGGAATCAGCAGCTGTAAGCCTCAGCTCTCAGAGATTTTATCACATTTTGTGCATGTTTGTATAAGTGATAAAGCTTGTAAGCACGATTTACTATAAAGAACAAAACACCCGGTTGAGAGAACAACCAATAGAAGCTTTTAGAAAGATTAAACCTCCAAAAAATAATTAAATAATCTTTAAACAGGACTTACTCTGATCGCCGCCGAGCTTCCATGCCATCTGGTAAGAAGAGCTTGATGGTCGACACTATACAGCCATGAGTGACTGAACGAAGAGGGAAATATAAATTAGGGATGTATGACAACAGTGGTTACAAAAAACAAAAACTACTAAATAACGCACTAAAATGTACTAATAGAGTACTAAAGAGACACAGCCAATTTGTGCCGCAACAACGCAAAGACTTAACCACACAAACGCAACAGGAACCAAGTTTCCAAAGAAAACTGGAGTCCAATTTCAACACCTCACAATTTAAAACAGGTTTTAATGTTCATATGTACTTTCATTTTGTTATGAAGTAGTGTTTACCTTCATTCGTTCTAAAGGGTAAGTTACTTTGCATTTGTATCTGATTGTGAAAGTGTCTCATTGCATGCATTTGAGTTACGACACATCCACAGCAGCAACCGGTCAGTGCTCTTGGGTTTCAAAAGCCTGTCTCTGCATTACAGCATCTGACAAAAGCGCAGTATGTAACGGCTGCATGTGTGAAAGCGATTCTAGACACGGAAAAGTTTTTCTAGACAAAAACCTTCAACGTGCAATTGTGTCCTATATTACACTAACAAAAAAACAGGGTCCCAAACACTCATCAAGCACCAAATACATTAACACATTTTAATTATATTTCATTTTTTTTTATTTGTAAAATAATTACTAAATGTTTATTTATAAAAAATATTTTAGATTTTGTACATTTTATATATTTAATATTTTATACATCTTATATATTTAATATTTATAAAAACATTTAATATTTTATACATTTTATATATTTAATATTTATTGCATATATTTCAAATATACATAATAATAATTTATAATTGTCTAAAAACAATATAAATATTTATATCTAATATTGAATATATTTTTAATATGTATTACACATTTAAAATATGGTAGATTTATATTTTATAACATTAACATTCAAAATTATATTTAATATATTGTATATAAAATTGATTATAATATATAATGTTAATATTATAGATAATTATATAGACATTAAAAAATAAGTATAACTTATGTATTTTTTATTTATAAAAGATAATATATTGTACAGACACACACACAAATATAATACAATAATGCATAATATATTACATTTAAAAATGTATAATTACATTTAATATTATATAAAATATTATATATAAAAATTATACAAGATAAAAGTAATACAGAGTTTCATATGCTGAAAGAAACATTTGCATGTACACACCTGCATTACAGACAAACACAGTCTCATTATCGACAGGCTTTCCTCACCTTTCCGTGTGTTCTCAGTCACATCCACCCCAAACTGAATGATGTCACCGGAGAGAACCTCACAGGGAGGGCTCTCCTCCGACCCGCGGCTCAGACGCTGGCTGTTGATGAAGGTGCCATTGCTGCTTTTTGTGTCCTGGAGATAGAACTGCAAAGAGAGGAGAGACGGAAAGATTACCAACGCGTCAAATACTGAAGAACGCTGCACTGAAGAACGCTGCACTGAAGAACGCAGAACAAATGTCCCAGCTGAAAGACAGCGATTGTTAAAAGGAGGAAGTCCTCAAGATAAACTTGCACTGACCAAGAGGTGAAACAATCAGACGACATTTAATGCAGTGCACAGAGTTTATAGAGGTCGACAGGTTCATTAGTACAATACAGGTTAGAATAGATTCTTAAGAGGGTTGTTAGACTATATAAAAAAATAAATAAATAAACTTGACTAGACTGGTAAAATTACACACTTATCACTTCAATTTTGCTATTGTTTACAACAACTATTAAAAATAGTTTCAAACAGGCAGTAGCAAAACATAAAACCTATCATTTAACTAGACTGGTAAAATGACACACTTATCACTTCAGTTTGGCTATTGTTTAACTAAAAAAAAAAAAGCATGAAATTGTTTTATGTAAATAATGTAAAGCTGAAATAAAAATAAAATATAAATAAATATTACATGAAAAACTTAAATGTTGCCTGAAACTAACACTATACAAAAATATTTAAAGCACATAACTGAAATTAAATGGAACACAGAAAATATAAAAATATTAAGCTAATTCAAAAAATGATAAATAAAAAAATAGCAGTAATCATACATATTCAAATAAATTGAAGGGACAAAAGCACAGAATAAAATGAATAAAATTTAAATTAAAATTAAGACAGAAAATACAAATATAAAAGCTAATTCAAAATATTAAAAATATATACATTTTAAACTGTTGCCTTTAAAGTAAGTTTAATTACTAAAACTGCTAAAACTAAAATAAATAAACGTTATGCATAAATACTAAAATGGACAAAAGCGCAAAATAAAATGACCAAAATGTAAATAAAAATGAAGACTGAAAATTTAAACAAAAGCCAATTAAAAATATTAAAAATATATAAAATTAGAACTGTTGCCTTGACTGAAATAAAATTAAGCACTAAAATTACTACAATTTAAATTAATGCTATAAAGTATTTTTTAAAAAAAACTAAATGATATTGCCAAAGGTACATTACTAAAATGTAAATTAAAATGTTAAAAAGTAATAAAAAATATTTATAAATACTATAATAGTAAATAAATAATGCTAACATAATACCATCACCCATCTGACAAATGCAATGGCTTACTATTGTGATCAAAGTAACTAAATAAACATTAGCTGACCCAAAAGCAATCAAAAGCAACCTTTGTGCATGCAGTCAACAGATACAAATTTGCTTTGGCTGACAAAAATAACCAATACTGTCCTTGAGTGTTGACCATGCAAGCTCTCAACTCATTTACTCCACATTCAACATCCTTCATTTGAGCCACACACATAATAAAAAAAACAGCCATCAAGGGCGTTGAAGAACTGGCTTTGGAGCCGTCATGAATTGTAATTGTTTCTTGTACTCTGCTGAACTCTGCCGAACCTTCATTCACAATGAATGCTGCTGAATTTCCTCGGTCTGCTGGATGAATAGACTCACTGTCAAACACGACTACAGTATGAGTGACATTCATTATTTCCGCCCAACGCCTGCATCCCACATCACGCGTCACAAGTGGGCATCGCTGCTAACAGGTTCATCAGGTTAAGCCACAGGATGAATGCTGTCTCCTTCAATGCAACGACATCAAGGTTATGCCTTGATAAGACCCACAAACTTGACTTTGAGCATACAGCTGTTTGCACAATGTTTAACAAGCGTTTTACTTCACATTATGCTACTGATGGGCTGTATGATCAAGCTGGAGTCAAGCGCTATCACATCCTCCATCATAGCGGGAATGAAATGCAATATCTGTGTTTGTCTTACGTGTATTTTGGCATGGAGACTGCATGACATGGGTGATGCATCTGTTCATAAGAAAGCAGCTCACAGATTAGCTCATATGCATGAAAAATAGGCTGGTTTTTATTCACAAGCCAGGCAATAGAAATGTAATGCAAGCAGAAGCAGAACTGCTTCTGGTTCACATAAGCTCAGCTGGATGCTACATACGGTCCTTCAACTTTACTTACTGACTTTAAAAAACACAGAACTAGTAGGTGTACAATCAAACGACAAAAATGGAGAAACACAAATGACACAGCATATTCAATCCTATTTCCTCTTGCTAACGGTTGCGCTGACTGTTTTCTGCGGTTATTTTGGTGGCAGGTCTCTACTCTTACATTTTACATTCATTCAATTTTCTAAAAACCATAATGTTAATGTCACTTATGCATAAGCAAGCACTACATGACACAAACATGTAAGCACCAAATATATTGACAACTTCACTTACATATTAAACAATATCTAATTATATGTTAGAATTATTTAATGAACATAAATACAGGTAATATTTAAAAACATATTTTAGTTAGTTATACACCTAATGCAGGGATTCTCAAACATTTTTGCCAGCAAAACCCCTATTTATGACAAATAAGGTAAATAATATTTAATTAATTAGGCGTCTCTTAATGGTCACATGACAGGCAGGTAAACAAAATGTGTAATATTTGATCGCAATAGTTTTATTTTCATTTTTTTTTAATATACAGAAATAATATTTTCAAAATGCATTTTAAAATGTAATTTATTAATTTACATATTAGGGATGCATGATGTGGTCAAAAATCTTTTTTTTCCCATACATTACGATTTGAACTGCAATATGATAAATATTCAGGCAAAAAAATAAATGAATAAAATAAAAACAGAGACCACAATAACAATAATAATTATAATTATAATAATATTATTATTAACATATAAATACAGATAATATTATAAAATACATGTAATTTAGTTAAACACTACTGCAGGGATTCCCAAACATTTTTGTCAGAAAATATTTTATCAAACATATCCTGAGATTATAAGGTAATTAATATTTCAATAATTAATTAGGCTTCTATTAGGTTGGTTGATGGTCATATGGCATGCAGTTAAAAATAAATAAATGTGTAATATTTGATAGTATTTGCTTTATTTATTTTTTTCTATCTTAAAATAATATTTTAAAATGTATTTTAAAATGCAATTTATTTAATTACATATTAGGGCTGCATGATATAGTCTAAAATATTTATTTTTATGTTTTGAACTGCAATATGATAAACATGCAGGCAAAAAACAAAGAACAAAAACAAAACAGAGACCACAATAATAATAATAATAATAATAATAATATCATCATTATTAATAATATTACTATGGACACATAAATACAGATAACATCATAAAACACATTTGAATAAGTTATATACTAATGCAGGGATTCCCAAATTTTTTTGCCAGCAAAAACCCAAAAACATAAAATATTTTTCATCAAACACACCCTGAGATTTTAAGGTAATTAATATTTCAATAATTAATAAGGCTTCTCTTATGTTGGTTAATGGTCAACATGGCATGCAAGTAAAAAAAAAAAAAAAAAAAAAAAAATTATAGTATTTGTTTTATTTTTATTATTTTTTTTATTATAATATTGTAAAAACGTATTTTAAAATGTCATTTATTTATTTACATATTAGGGCTGCATGATGTGATTAAAAATATTTATGTTGTCATGTATTGTGATTTAATATAATTATAATTATATTATAAATATTATATATATATATATATATATATATATATATATATATATATATATATATATATATATATATATATATATATATAATTATAACATTAATAATAATTATAAATAATAACATCATTATTAATAATAATATTTTATATATATATATATATATATATATATATATATATATATATATATATATATATATATAGTTAAATTAATATTTTAATAATTATTTTATTTAAAAAATATTTTAACTATTTTTACAAAAATCTTTTGGAAATACTTTCGTAATAATTCAATTGTACTTAAAAATAAACAAATAAATAATAATAGAATATTTTATTTTACGCCAGTTTAAAACAATACTGTCAGACGAACTTCAATCTACTTTACGACTGCTCTCTCATTTTTTCACCAAGCCTTACTTGGTAGTGTAAAATACTTGATGTGTCATTCCTAAGCTGCAATTATATAGTCATGTGGTAGCAGCTTAGGGAGGAACTTCTGCTCACTTTCATTAACAGCTGGCGTGTTAAATATTGATTAAATACGCTGGGACACGTCACTAATGCACCTGCATAAGTCACAGTGACTGTCAAGTGGCTACTACACAGGGGGTGAGTAAAACAGAGAGAGAGAGGGCTGATTTTTCCGTCAGGGATTCGCCCCCACATCCCATCGTCAAAGAGCACATTAGCATTCCTAAAGAGACCCGACGCTGCCACCAGCCTTCTGCCTCTAACACAAATCTGACTTGAACTTATTCAGCACTCATTCATCTCAAACAGGTGCCAGTATCTCTGAGATCAGTGTGAAGGTCATCATTCATCCTATAAGAAATCTCTTAACATTCTACCTAACTGAGTCCATGTGCAGACTGGAACTATTTTAAGTGCAGGTTTTATATAAGCTGTACAGAAAGGCAGTATTACCCTGTGCAAACAAGTGCAGAGAAGATTTGTGCAATTAACACTTCCAACACTGATAATTAAAAGGAATCATGGGAAGGAAGGAGGTGGAACTTTGACTTCAGTTCTGCTGGGTGAATCGTTTAACCAAGACATTTCTACACTAGTTGGACGGTTATGCCTGTTTAGAGAGTTGTCAGACACAAAATAGCTAATATAATAATATGCTCCTTTATTAAAAAGAATTATGAATGCAATATTAACAAATTAAAATGTCTTAATATTTGCCAAAAGTATCCTTCAACTCTCTCAAAATAAAAAAACAAGACTTTACTATTACAAACAGGCCGATATTCAACGTCTACAGATCTCCTAACACTGCAATCATTTTTTTTATATTATCCAAATCCTTTCCAACATATTCCACGCAAACATATCGTTTCACATTGTCTAAACAAACAGCAAAACAAATATAAACAAACTATAAAACTAAAAACAGTTTGGTTGTTAACCTTGTCTGTGTTATTTCTGGTAACTAAAACTAAAATCACTTAAAAAAATTCTTTACTTGAAAAAAAAAAAAAAAAAAACATTACTGAATTAAAATTAAAAAAAAAAAATTAAAATAGTTTAATTTTTAATTTAATTTTAATTTAGTTTAGCTTCAATTACAAAAAAAAAAATTAAAATAGTTTAATTTTTAATTTAATTTTAATTTAGTTTAGCTTCAATTACCAAAAAAACTAAAACTACATAAAAGCTAATAAAAGCTAAAGACAAATAAAAACAAAAACAAATTGCTAAAACTAAAATTAAAGAGAAAAAATAAATAAAAAGTAAATATTAAAAAAAAGGGAAATCAAATCTGGGAAAAAAAACAAAAAAAAAAAAAACTACAACACTGGTGACAGCTCACTTTCATTACAAAGAGGTTCAGTAAAATCCATAACCTCTCTTTTCTAGTCAAAATAGTACAAAAGCTCACATCATACTGTCTGTGTTAGTCTCCCCTAACCATATCAGCCAAAAGCCTCAAGATTTATTCCATGCGAACGGCTCTGAAAGGCAATGCTGAGATCTTGAAGGAATGCAGAGTTTAAGCTTCAAAAGCAAGTCTAAACCTAAATCACTCCTACCTGAAAAAAGCTCCATCAGGGGATGGAAAACAAACGGCCCGGCTGAGGAAAACAACATCGATCGGCGCAGGCTGCGTAAAGCAGGTCAGCTATAGTGAAGACACTAACCCGGTAAGCTTGGTTACTAATCAGCAGATCAGGCAATAAAGCACCCTTAACCTCAATCCTGAAGAACCAGGCAAATCAATAGGAACCTGGAAAGCTTAAATAGTCTCACTGATGCTGAAAATGTGATGCATGTAAACACAGTAAATAAGTGTAAAACTCCTTGCAAGCACAATTTTAGCAAACCTGAGTGAATTACTGTAACACTCTTACTATAAATCAGATAAAGCACCAGTTCTCTGCGAGTGTTCGATCACACCCAGTGGAGATTTGCTACAGTAAAATTTGCTACCGGCTACAGAATGACTCAAGCCTAAGTGGGGTTTAAGATTTCAAAAGGCTATGAGTGCTTTCCCTGGAAAACCTGAAGCCATCCTACAGAAGAAACCCCAATCGCCTGCGCTGTGAAGATATCATCTATTGTAGTTTCATGAACAGAAGGTTCACAGCCAGACTTTCAACACCAGCCAAAATAGTACAATACATCAGTAGAGTCTAACACAGTTTTTTCAGTCTTTGAAGAAAAGAAGTGATATATTAACAATTTAAAATAACTAGGATAGTAGTCCATTTTACTTTGAAATCATCAACTAAAATTCAACTAATTTGCAAAAAGGGACTAAAAACTGTCAAATTGTGACAGCAAACTTTAAATATTCAAACATGTACTATATTAAACTTCAATGAATAAAAGATAGCAATGGTATATTCACAACTGCACATTATGACTAGCATGTGCATTATTCAGTTTAAATGTAAAATGCTATAAAATGGTTGCCAATTAATTAAAATGTTCAATTATTGTATTTATTATTTTTTTATATTAATTTTTAAAAGTTTGTTGATAGAATAAAAACAGGATTAACACTACTAGAGCTGGGTAGATTACTTACAAACTAGTCCATTACTGACTACAGATTGCATGATGAAAACAATCTAGGTTACTCTGTATTCTGACTACATTTTTGATTCTTTTTAGATTTTAAACTTTTTTTAATTAAATTTAAAAAATAATGTTATTTAAAAAAAAATTAAATATTAAAAAAAAGTAAATAAAAAGCAATTAACCATACCATATTGATATAAAACAGCGAAAAGAAAGAAAATATATTTCATTTTTGATATCAACATCATAAAAGACATTAAACATTACGTTAGAGTTGATAGAGAGTGAACAGTGAATGTTGAGCTGATAAAAACACACTAATTAATTAAATTATTAAAAAAAATGTAAAATGAAATCAATTTAAACTTGAACACTAAAAATATAAATATTTTATTTGTTTACCTACATGTCAATGCACCCATTAACCGATATCAGAAAACTGTAAACATGCAAATGAGTTTTTAAATTATTGAAATATTAACTTCAGCAATATTTCAATGCATTTTACGTTACATGAACAAACATTAATAAACATGAAAATTACATGACATTACTTCCAGGTTTGAAATATTTTTGACCAGACTTCCAAAAATCAATAAATGATTAATAATTTACTGCCATTGTATGATGTAACCGTGTAATTCATAAAAAAACCTAACTGTAATCTGATTATAAGCATTTTATCTAATTACAAGTACTTAATTTTCGGAATCTGATTACGTAATCCAGATTACATGTAATCAGTTACTACCCAGCACTGAACACTACAAAGTTCTAAGAATAATACATAAATAACTTTAACCATTTAATAAACAACTGATTATTTTAATGCTTTTCTAATATATTGCAGTGCAAACATTCTATTTATTAATATTTTTTAACCTTATTTTCATTGTGATGATAAAAAAAAAAAAAAAAAAAAAAAGAAAGAAAAAAGTTCAAAGCTCAAAGCCTCCAATATATTTACAAAGTCAACATACACTCATACTGCAAAAACATTAATCAAAAAAACACCCTATTCACCAGCCAGTAATCAATATCAACTTCACTTCTGAAGTTCTGGCCAATATTTGCGTTTCTTAAAGCCTGGGATCTGTCATTTTCAAATACTATGCAACTCTAAGAAAAAACCAAGGCCAAAATGTTTATTCCATTAAAGTCTTCCATCATTAGCATTTCAAAACACCAGAGCGAAGGCACGGACCTGGAGAGACGCCCATTCATTGAACTACGAGTAGATAATTATAGGAAATATAAGAAAGTGCACTTATCTGTCAGATGTACGCATTTCACTGTCTGAATGGACTGGAATAATATTTACATTTAATCATTTAGCAGACGCTTATCTAAAGTGAACATCACAAGTAATCTGTCAAAAGAATCAAAATCTATAGGACACACTGCCAAATTAAGAGTACAAACCCAATTCCCAATTCATACAAAAAAGTACAGCTGGTAGGCATACAAAAAGTTTGTTTATGGTTGTGAAATAGTTAAATAAAGTGGTTTCTTAAGATGTTATGCTCTTAGCAGATCGGATGAAGGTTGGCAGCTGATTCCACCAGAGAAGAACAAACGAGTGAAGGTTTTGGAAATTGACTTTTTGCCTAATTGCAAAGGAATGAGCAGGCAGCTACATCTACAAACATCAAGTGTATTTCATGCTAGTTATGTAAGGTTAGTGACATAATGGTACAAGAAGCTTCCAATCATTCAGTGGTTTCAGTGACAGGTCATGTTAATAACGTGTAGCAAGAAGAACCTCATGGCAGATATATATCCCCTGCAAATAGCACAAGTTTAAAAGGGGACTGATTTAAAAGCTACAAATAAGGAGACCATTGAGAGTGTGTTTACAGTTACCTAGAAACCAGATGAAGAATGTAGTGATTTTAGTAATTGCCAGAAAAGGGCTTGGAAGAAAACATGAGGATTTGTAAAATAAATGTAGTGTAGTATTTTAAAACTGGGCTTGATTCGTGTTTAAAACGTAAAACACAGTGTCCTATCTGCACTCCAGTGAATTAACAGGGTGGATAAATGGACTCAGTTTTACAATTACAGCACTGTACAAGTATGTCAGAGCTTTGCGTGCTGTCGAAAACTTCACATTTAGGAGATTATGACAGCATGGATTTACATAGATAACATATGATCCAATTATGGATGTCTCACAGTTAATATTATTTGTGTTGACAAGATCTCATTAGATAACAGCGTTCACACAAGAGTCCTTTTCCAGATATTTCTACGAGAGCGGTCTGAATTATTAGAAAGCATTGCCGAAACAAGACACTACTTCACATATGCCTGTCAATGAAACAAATTACTATCTGTGAGCAGTACTGAGGGTGCACTTTCAACACCAAGACATGCATTTCTATAATATCACTATTTTCCGACAGTGAGAGGAGAGACAGCGTCCTGTACAGCTGCTCGCGATTTAGGGTGTGGGTCGCCCCACGGGGCTCTTGGCGAGTTCGTATCAGAAAGGAGGGGGCTCCGGTAGCTAAAGTCAGCTGCTAAGCAGTTGTCCCTGTCTTGGTGCTGCCTATAATAACAACAGACTGAAAAAACGAGGCGCAAATGGCATCATACTATTTTAAGACTCGACAACAGAACTCACACTTTGACAGAAAATATGCAACAGCCTGCAGCTAAAAATGCTAAAGAAAGATGATCAGCAACACCACAGACAGATGAAGAGAAAAACTATTTCATGAAAGCTGTAAGAAACTTTGGAACACTAAATATATCAGATGCACAAACAAAAAACAGCACCAAAAAAAGCAGAATGTATTTATTATAAGCCTTATAGGATCAATAAGCCAATAAAATTAGTTTTTCTAGTTAATAGCGTAAATGAAAAAGCCAATTTTTCCAAGCACTGAATACTTGATTAGTGATACTAGACCCACATCAGATGGATGAACTCTTCTCTGCTGTTTCCATGGCATCAAATAAAGACAAGTCTGAGACCACAAGGAGGGACAATCTTACAACTGTAATCTTGACGCATTAATGCGTTCAAATTCGCAACATAACTAGCTGATATTTATAGGGTTGCCAGGTAGAACTCAGAAGTCATTCTAAAGGCTCTTTTTAATTTACACTTTGAGCAGATGGTAATATTTACATTTGAGACAGGTATTTACATACTGATTCTAACCATCACCTAAAACTAACAAACTAATAACAGACTGTTCAGAACTCATATGACTATCCATACTGTGTACACTCAACATGTGAAAACCTGTTCATAATACGGTTTTCTTCAGTGAAAAATTCTTCTTGTCTGAAGCAGGATAGGAATCTGCACAAGCATCTAGCAACATTTACAAGCCAAAACAGTCACAGGTTTTCACTTCACAACACTATCATTAGACTGGAGTGGTGAATGGGTGCCGTCAGAATGAGAGTCCAAACAGCTGATAAAAACATCACAATAATCCACAAGTAATCCTACTTATGGATTATTGTGATGTTTTTTATCAGCTGTTTGAACTCTCACTCTGACGGCACCCATTCACTGCAGAGGATCCATTGGTGAGCAAGTGATGTAGCGCTACATTTCTCCAAATCTGATGAAGAAACAAACTCATTTACATCTTGGATGACCTTAGTGTGAGTGCATTTTTGCTTTTACCAAAAAACATCCAATAGGAACAAGCTAGAAACACTGTAAGACTAAAGGAAAGACAAGCAATTCAAATCTTATTTCTACTTAGTGTATCCATGCACAGAACAACACTGCACGTTAGGGCTTACAAACACAGGCTAAATCATTTATTGATCAGCCTGAAATTAAATGCAACAGAATACAAGGAGATCAAAGCAAACCTGTGCACACACAAACTCAAATCCTGAAGGAACACATAATGAGAAGTGAATCACATTAATTAAAAACTGGTCTAACTAGAGCACAATGACAGCCCAGAGTCTGGCAGGACAGTGTATCTTGGAAACACACTGGCTTCATTCTCATGGGTGTCATTTTGCCAAATCCATTAGAAGAAATAGCAGTGTCAGACCTAAGAGCAGTCATCCAGACACTATTTAGCGGCCGCGCAGCTTTGATTGATGTCTATAAATACAGGCGACATTCTCAGGCACCCAGTTGCAATCACCACCTTTTCAGCAATGCCTGCATTTGTAGTACACAGCAGCACAAAGCCAGTGGACAGGTGGTGATATTGGCACCGTTTCACATTATGCCAGCTATTGGCTGGCCCAGTTTAGGTAGCTTCATCTTGGCACGACTTTCCGACAGAAACCGTGCCAATAGGAGCAAGTCTCTTCAGGTCATTACTGCAATGTCCGTTGTGGACAACCGGTCCCAGAGAGGAAATGGACGGTGTTAGGTTTTCAATCTTTACACTGTCAAGAAGCGGCTGATAAAACCTAAGCAATTTAGACTTAGCAGTTAAAGGAACAGTTCACCCAAAAGTGAACATTTGCTGTAGATTAAAAACCAAGATGTAGATGAGTTTGTTTCTTCATCAGATTTGGAGAAATGTAGCATTATATCACTTGCTCACCAACTGATCCTCTGCAGTGAATGGGTGCCATCAGAATGAGAGCTGATAAAAACATCACAATAATCCACAAGTAATCCACACGTAATCGATTAACATGTGTGTTTGTATGAAATAAATATATAATTACAAAATTTCTAACTTCAAAAATAATCTCATCTGAATCAGGAGAGATTAGTGCACAAATCAAGCACAGTTTACAAGCAAAAATTGGATTATGGGCTTGTATTTGGGCCAAAAGCAACCGTTTCGGTGGACTTGTTTCTTATAGATTTGTTACTCTCATTCTGACGGCACCCATTCACTGCAAATGATCCATTGGGGAGCAAGTGACGCAATGCTACATTTCTTCAAATCTGTTAAAGAAACAAACTCCTCTACATTTTGAATAGCCCAAGGGTGTGTAAGTTTTCGGGAAATTGTACTTTTTTGGTGAACTGTTCCTTTAATGCAATGATAGAAAATAAAAGCTCTGCGAAAGTAGTTAAAAATTACCTCAGTGATCACCAAGAAACAGCAATTATTAGTTAATAATCAACAATATATTGAGATAGCCATTGCTGCTGATATGGTGGTTAATCATAAATCAATATCCTTTCTATATAACAATACAATAATTTAATAATTATGTTTTATAAAGTCAGTTAATAATCAACAATATATGAAAATAAGGATGATGAAATGACATCCTTTTCTAATACATCACAAACGCACTGCAAAGTTTTGGGATTGACAAGCACAAGTGCAGGAGTGTTTCCTATAAATTAAAGTTCTCTATGTGTAGAAATAGCAATTTAAATATTGTAACATTGTATAGATCAAAATGATCAATTTTTCTTTTATACTAAAATTCGTTAGGATATTGAGTAAAGACCATGTTCCATGAAGATATTTTGTAAACGTCCTACTGTAAATGTATCAAACCCTAATTTTTGGTTAGTAATATGCATTGCTAAGAATTTCATTAGAAAAACATTACAGGCGATTTTCTCAATATTTAGATTTTTTTTTTGCAATTTCCAGATTTTCAAATAGTTGTATCTCCGCCAATTATTGTCATAAACAAACCATACATCAACGGAAAGCTTATTAATTCAGCTTTCAAATGATGTATAAATCTCAATTTCAAAAAATGTATGCTTATGACTGGTTTTGTGGTCCAGGGTCCATAAAAAAGGGGTTATAAAATAACTCACATCATGTTAAGAATTTCTTCACACAGCCTCTAGGTTTAAGTAAGGTTTGAGATTACAACAGTACTTAACTTGACATCGGGGCCTGTTAAATATATACATTCTTTGCTACTATCAGATGAACAGTTTTCTTTCAGTAAAAGCACAAGCCATTTCTGAAGGGTTAAGCGCCTCACCTGGTATTGTAGCGAGCAGCACTCCCTTAATTCAAACACCACACCTTAATCTACATGACTGCAGTTAGCAACCATAGCTGCAATTATTTCACAACAGCTGAGAAATTATTCCCCAGAGTGATGATGGCAAAACTTCACTGCATCGAATACTTCCTCTTTACAGACAAAACACACCTACACACTGCCAGACGTAGAGAAAACCTCTTTACGAATGCGAACTGTACTAACAACAAATACCAACATCCTCACGTTACACACAGCCACCCAAAACCATTGTTTTTAAACGACCAAAGAAAACCACTAAAAGCAACCATAAGCATGCCTAAGGGAAAAAAAACAAGTTAAGACCTAATACAATGTGCACTTGCACTGTCAAAATGTGTAATCTGAAAAAGTAGAACCAAGTGAATCACCGGCATTAACCCAAAACTTGCGCTAAAAGCACGTTCCTGGATAATACAGGCGTAGTGGAAAACGTTCTCCTGCTTTCAACAGGATTATTTTACACTTTCATTCACACACGACGCTCTGAAAGGAGAGCATGTACCTGGCAGCTAAAAACCTCGGACATCCAATTTCACAAGCTAGAGCAAAATTAAGAGCCGCATTTGCAGTATCAACACATGGAGCATAGAAATGCCACAGCCATGTTTTAATCCTGTTTACCAGACACAGCAATGTCATGTTAGACAGTCTCAAATAGTTCATCTGCTGCTGTAAAAATGCTCTGTCACCTTTCACGAGTGATGTTAAGGGTCAACATGACTGTGATAGAGACTCTACATGTGCTGGCAAACAACCAAGTCTTATCTGTCTAATGTCACACAAACATCATTCTGTAGATCAGAGATGCCCAATTCTTCGACCTTTGACTGAGCACGCCATACCTTAATAGGGGAAACATGCCATTGAAGCATATATACACATATTAATTTCTTCTTTTTTTTGCATTGAAATGTAGAGAATATAAATTAATTTAATTTAAAAAATACATTATAATGTAATATGATTGTATTTAATGCAATATTTTCTGCCCTCGGTCCTCAATCGAGTTAGAAATTTAGAAATTTTCCCTTTGTAAGCAAAAATGTGGGCAACTCTGCTATAGATTAGTCACAAGAAAACATGGTACATGGTTACTTTAGCCTATATGCACGCAAAGGCTCAATATCTGTACACTCAAGCCACACTCAGGCCTAATGCATGAATTTCAATGCATTAGATAAAGTATCAAAACAATTGTCATTCATTCAAATGAAATACTTTATAGTACAAACATGTTTTATGTCAGTGGCTCTCAAATTAAATTAATAATTTAATTTAATTTAATTATTTTGCATACAATTAACTATCAAATTATGAATTATTAATTTAAAAATTAAAATACAAAAAATATTATATAATATATAAAAATGTTTACATTTTTTATTTTTTAAAAAAATGAACTTAAAACAAAACATCTGTCCTTATATTGACGAAAAAAGAGTTATTTGTTTTGAATGATAAAACCACAGACTAATAAAGCATTGATTTTTAATACCTGTGATTTATCAGTTAGACTAATACACCTGTGAAAACATCATACATTCATTAAAATGAACCAAAACACCAGCTGCTATCAGATATATTCACTTTTGAGAACTGATGTCATCTATTTAATTTTATAAAATGTGACTTCAAAATGTTGACCTTAATATTCATTTCTTTGTTTCAAACTGCAAATATTTTATTCGCATTAACACTTTTCCTACATATGAAGTCTTTTTTGTTGAGATTTCCCATAATGTAAAATCTCTTTCAAATTTCTTTAGGACTATGATCTAACCTTTCTTATTGATCGTTGTCCTTTGTTTATCTATTTGTCATTTCATGTAATAATACTAAAAAGTGAGAAAAGTGAAATTAGTTATGAAATTAGTTCTTTACAGTAAGGTTTAATTTTTTTAAATTAGTTAACTGCATTAGTTAACTTGAACAGACAATGAAAAATAGCTGTTATACATTTAAATTGAACATCTAACATATTATTAAAACCAACAGTGTTATCTGTTAATATTTAATGAACCTGAGCTAACAGTGAACAGCTGTTTTTGTAATCAAGTTAACAAATTATTCCTTGTTGATATACAAGGAGCATCTCATTGTAAAGTGTTACCAAATGGGACTTAGTGTCTAAATACTTTTGGGTGGGGACCACTGAATGTATACAAGCCTACTACAGACAGAAAATCCTAATAAATCAAGACAGCTCGAGGTGCATGTTTCATCTGCATGTCAAACAAGCAGTTGACTTAGGAGCCAACCTGACCTGTTCTGCCTGCCGAGAAAGCTACAACACCTGACTTACCTTCCCCGTCTTGTGGTCGAACCACACCAGAGCGTGATTCCTGGACAACACCTTGCAGTCGAAGGTGGCGTTGTTCTGGGCAGGGCGACACCGGGCCACGGAGCGCCCGATCTTGACCGGCTCATCCAGGTAGACATGACGTTCCTGAAACGGGTGTGAATTCGGGCGACAGGTGAACACGGCCAGCGCTGAAGGCATTGAGGATGGCTTGGGAGTGCTACTCCAACCAGAGACGAAAGACAGGGTTTCTTGATCCAGACTGACCTGTTGCTCCAATTCTCCAATCGTTTTAATGAATTAACAGGAGAACAACGCACACAGTAATACGAAAAAACTCTAAGAAAACTCTCCTGTTGACCGACTACATAACGTCAAAATGACTAGCTAGACACTATGTGGACGACTTCATGCCCCCTTGCGAGACCCCCATGATGCCAAACCAGCTGCCCAATTCCATACAAATATGTGTTTTCGGATGACAGTCCTCAAATCGTCCTGTTATACCTCGTTCCCAACACAATTCATCCTCATCCCCCTTCACAACCATAGGCCTGACCAAAAAACAAGTCAGTAACGCTAATATACTAATAACCTGTTGGACCAGCTAATCTATCCTCCCCCCAAAAATAAGCCTGTCTGTTTGACATGCGTTCCTAAATTAACCAGCAATGGCTTCTATACAAACGAGCACAAAAAATGTTCAATGTTAAACCCTAATGAAGATTAATAAGGTGAGTGGGGTTGGCTGAAGTAACGTTATGCAGGACAGATCATCAAGCCACCACTCCCCAAGATAGTCATTCACTATGAAAACAAATGCTTAAAGACCTAAATAACCCGAAGTTATCAAGCTTTCAACTGTCAAAATTCATGTAAGCATTATAAACCATCCGCACGGAGGGTGTTTTCTTGCGCACAAGAGCGTTAGCTGGCTAACTTCATATTAGCTCGTTAGCTTCGCTGAGGTAACGGTGGCCTTTTAATTTCTTCTTATCAAGCCGTCCGGACTGGAAGAGACTTTGTAAATATCTCCGAGTGGATATTTCCGGAGCGAAGCTGTTATTTATTCGTCTGTGCAACTTTCGTGTGCGGAGAATTTGCGCAAATCCAGTATTAGCTCGCAAGCTCGATGACTAGCTTAGCTCGCTGAGAGACGCGATAAATTCCCCAGAAAAGAAACTCATCAACGAATAAAGTCCGTGACACGGTCCCGCGATAAGCCGTGGAGGTCTCCGCTCGCGGAGACGCTGAAAACGGGAGGAAAAATCGTTGTGTGCGAGAAGATAATTAGAAGTAAGTCGTCCTCCTGAAGAGATACACACACATACACACACACACACCGGCCACAAACCGCCGCGGGGCTCGCGCACCACCGAGAATAGGGGCGGGGACTTTGCGGTGACGCGAAAACGGGGGCGGGGCTGCTGTGTGGACGAATTGCGTTTCCAGAGAAAAGGGTGACGTTTTTCATATGGAATGAAAATAGATGGTGTGGAGGCCCAAACATGCAGATTTTTATTTTTTTTTAAATAAGCAAGTCAATAAATAAATATACAAATAAATACATAAAAAAACACAATTAATTTTTAATTAAATTCAGTTCTGCATTATTATTTGTATTATTTTTTTTTTCAGTTTATATATTATAATGTATTTATTTAAAAATGTAATTTTTAAATAAGGTTAAATGTAGTTTTATTAATTTATTTTTATTTATTATCACGTGTATTTATTTCCATATTTATTTATTTATTTTATATTTATTTAAACATTTTTTCTTTATTCTTACATTTGTACTCTACCGGTCAGAAGTTTTTGGACAGTAAAATTTTTAAGTTTTTTTTTTTTTAAGTCTCTTTTGCTCACCAAGCCTGCATTTATTTGATCCAAAATACAGCAAAAGCAGTGATATTGTGAAATATTTTTACTATTTTAAATAACTGCTTTCTATTTGAATATATTTTAAAGTATAATTTATTCCTGTGATCAAAGCTAAATTTTCAGCATCATTAGACCAGTCTTGTGTCACACGATCTTTCAGAAATGTGCTCATTTGCTTTTTAAGAAATATTGTCAATATTTAAAACAGTTAAGTACATTTTTTCAGGATTCTTTGACAAATAGAAAGATCCAAAATAAAAATTATCTGAAATAAAAAGCTGTTGTAACATTCTAAACTATGCCATTCAAAAGCTTACTGACAAAAGCCTTTTTTTTTTTTTGGTAAAGAAATTATAGAAATTATTACTTTTATTTAGCAAGGATGCTTTAAACTGATTAAAAGTGGTGATAAAGACATTTACAATGTTACAGAAGACTTCTATTTCAGATGCTGTTCTTCAGAACGTTCTATTCATCAGAGAAATCTGAAAAAATTCTACTCAGCTGTTTTCAACAATAATAATTTTATAATAATAATTTGAGCAGCAAATCAAAATATTAGCATGATTTTTGAAGGATCATGTGACTGCTAATAATTCAGCTTTGAAATTACAGGAATAAATTAATTTTTAAATATATATATAAATAGAAAACAGTTATTTAAAGACTAAAAATATTTCAAAATTGTACTGTTTTTTGCTGCACTTTAAATGAAATAAATGCAGGCTTGGTGATTTGCTTACACAGAAGAGACTTTTTTAAAAAACATTAAAAATCTTACTGTCCAAAAACTTTTGACTGGTAGTGTATGTTCGAATTAGATGATCTTATTATAAGGATCACAGCCTTTATGCATATAAGGTAAATTCGAGACCATATTCGTGAGGTGCATGCTGGAACACCTTTTAAAATCTTGAAAGAGTTCCCACTTTTCTTTCACTGTCTGGTCCAATTTATTAATTAAAAAAATCCATTAAGTACCAAAAGATGCCAAACTGAAAGGGTTTACTTAATATTCATTCAGCAAACAGCTCACTTAACAAACACAGACAGCACAAAACAAATACATGTTGGCAAAATCAAAGCATTTGAAAGGTACTTCTAGGCTCCAAGTAAAAGTACAGGTTATTTATGGCGTTCAAAATCATCCCTGGAAAGTATTTTTGTTTCAGAAATGAGGAGAGGGTTTCCAAGCTAACTCCACCCCCAGTCCCTCTGTTTGGACTTGGAATCTGTGGACTAAATTACACTGAACATCTGTCATACCAAATGGAGCATGCTGATTTGAGTCTAATGTCTTGCTCGGGCTAATCCAATTGCTTTGTCTTGGTGCTTATGTGACCCATAAGAAGTAATTAGGTGATCACTGTTGGAACATCTATATACAAACAATGCTACGATTCAGTGATACCCGAGATTTTATATGATGTTAAAGGGCCAGACCACCATATGAACTCCATCCTGCTCTGTTCATTTGATTGAAAATAGACAATAGAGCCTAAATAATGTTGCAGAGTAATGTTATTACTTAACTAGTGTGCCACAGAAATGTACAACTGCATATTTCACAAGCCTTATAATACTTTTAAGCCAAAAACAAACCATATTTGACCTACAAATTATGCTATTCGATTAAATAAATTACATTAAACAGGTATGCAAAGAAAGAATTATGACAAATGCTTTTCTCAGTTATATGAACTATTTATACTATATATACTATAATTAGAATCAGAATTTATGTTTATTGTCAAAGTACTATATGTATACGCTGAGTATTGTATATGTCAATTTGGTGTAAAGCTGCTTTGCAACGATATGTATCGTGAAAAGCGCTATACAAATAAATTTGAATTGAATTGAATATTGTGTGTGTCTCGTATTAAAATAAATAACTGTATTGTCTATTGTTATTCTGAAAATAAAAAGCACTTAAAATACTTGTAAAACTATAAATACACGAGACACCGTGGCTGCGTGCGCGCTCCCGTACACCTCTTGACCTCACCTATGACGTTAGTACGCAGCCGACGCGAGCTCCGCCCCTTTCATCCTGGACGTGTTTGTATTTACAGCTCAAGTTCCTCCAGCTTTCATCAATAAACTGAGTCCGAGCACACCTGGACCGAACTGAGGGTATCAGCATGGCCTTTCAGGGGTCTGAGGGAGTGGAAGAACAGATCGAGGAGCCGGAAGACACCCTGAGAGTTTCTCCGGCGGAGGAAATGCCCGTCGATGGGCCTCCAGCGGTAGAGGAGTCGGACCAGGAGCAGTTACTGCTGCCGTGGGACCGCTTCTCCTCCTGGCTCCACTGCATCTGTGTGGTCGGCTTCGATCTGGAGCTCGGACAAGCTGTGGAGGTACAGAAGACTGCCATTTTTGTGCTGTCTGTTTAGTTGTCATCTCTGAGGTGGCCTGCTAGCCGGTTAACTGAGTGGAAGTCAATGGAAAAACTGCTAGCATCAGTGGCTAACAAAAATAGTCGAGTCATCAAAAATGGTATAAATTATTAGATAGATTTTGGATATCTAATATACGTTTGATTGTTGAGTGATTATTTTATTATATATATTAACTTTTTAATATATCATTTTACTTTTTTAGTTTTATTGCAATTTACTGTAATTGCAGTTTTATGGTACAGCTGTTCAGTGGTGCATGTTAGCATGTTACTAGGTCTGACCTTTTATGTTGTGATCAGTATGTCTAAAAGCTTTCAGTAGCTCAGTAAAAATATTGGTGCGCATTAATAACATTTTCATCTATGTGCCATTAATGCTTTTGATTGTGAAAATGTGTTTTTTTTTATTTTTTTTTTTTTTGCTGCAGGTGATTTACCCACACCACTCCAAACTTACTGAAAAAGAGGTAACAGACTTGTTTTATATTATCCTGCTGGTTTCAGTATGTATTCTTTTGAAGATATTGATTGTTCTTTTGTTTCTCTCATTTTAGAAAACAAGTATATGCTATCTGTCATTCCCAGACTCCAATTCAGGTAAACTGCAATCCTTTACTATATGTTTTTTTTTAAAAAAGGCTTTCATGGTTCTTCCTGCATCTGTTGTATACAATAGACAGTTGATGGGATGCACAAATGCATAGATGTAGGTTTGTAGTGGAAAAATGCCTATATTTTTAATATTTTTGACTGTAGAAAGTGTATTGTTTTATATCCAGTTAACTAAAACCAAAACTAAAACCATAAAACCATTTTAGTTACTTGAAATAAGATAAATGCTCATTGAAATAAAATAAAATATAAAAAACTGTTGCTTTTTTTTTTTAATTTAATTCAGCTTGTTCACAAGGAAACATTTCTCATTTTCATTTAGTTTACCATGATGTGCTTGAATTTAAAATGAAATAAAAAAATAAAAATTATATAGATATATATTTTACAAAAAGATTAAAAGTCAAAAGCTAAAATGTTAACACAAATTTCAAACTTAATAAAAACAATAATAGTATCTCATTGATACTGAAATATAAATGTGATTATTAATGTGTTTTTAAAACCTGACATTAATTTCAGTCACTCTCTATACTGTATTTGAGCATTATTAGTGCTCAGAGTGTCTGTGTTGTGATTAAGTGGTGCAGTCGTAGTCTGCGACTTGTGTTTTCCTGCGGTTAAGGTTTGATTTAGAGCATTGTAATTCATCTGAGTACTATGACCTGTGTGTCTTACGCTAATGTGTGTGGGATGAGAGCTTGACATCCTCCTTCCAGCAGCACCACATGCATATTCAGAAACAAACTCGCGGCGAAGCTTGTGGAGTATCCGACTCTTCTGTGTTACAGATATTAATGGACCGTCACTGACTGAGTAGGTCAAGATCTGCGATTGCACACTAGTAGTGGCTTCATAATAATGTGTATTTTGATGAAAATTGATCATGTGAGATTGATCATGTGAATTGGTTCTACATTCCTCCAAATCTGTTTTTATGGGAACAGATTTGGAGGAATGTAGAACCAATTGATCCTCTGCAGTGAATGGGTGCCGTCAGAATGGGAGTCCAAATAGCTGATCACAATAATCAACAAGTAATTCTCACAAGTCCAGTCCATCAGTTAACATCTTGAGAAGCCAAAAGCTGAATGTTTGTGACAAAATAAATCATTAATTAAAGTTTTATCGGCTTTTTTTGACTCTTATTCTGACGGCACCCATTCACTGCAGAGGATCTATTAGTGAGCAAGTGATGTGATGCTACATTTCTGCAAATCTGATGAAAAAACAAACTTGCCTACATCTTGGATTGCGTGAGGTTGAGTATGTTTTCAGCAAATGGTCATTTTTTTTGGTGAACTTTTCTTTTAAGTTTAGTTTATGCAGGTAAATAAGTGATGACAGAATGTTAATTTTTGGATGACCCATTAGCCACTTAATTTCCTGAATTATGTTCGTTTTAATGAAAATGTGTATTAATGTTTTGCATTTTATGTTGACAGCTTTGCATATCTTGAACAAAAGTCTTCAGCGTTCGCCAGTCCTGTAAATAGAGCATTCGCTGTTGTTTTCCACAGTATCAGCTGAGATAAAAATGGCATCTCTGATCTTCACACAGATTCAGCTCTGCGTGTTACTTTAGTTTGTAATAAACTCGGGTTATTAATAGCGATGAGGTGCAAACGAGAAGGAACAGGATTTGAAGATTACAGGAACGTCCTGTTAATGAGTTTGTAACTACGCAGACGCTCTTATTCTGGATGAGTGTGTTCGTGGAGTTCACTCACCGCTATAGTGAATCTGCTGCTGGGATATTGATCCTGTTCTCATCTTTCTGAAACTAGAGAACATGATGTATGAGCAGACACCCTATCCCATCATCCTACTCACTTCAGCTCTCCTACAAATACAATATACTATCTAGGATGTAGCATGTCTTGGTGAAAGCACAAATGTGTTATATTTTACACAACATTAGTTTATATATATATACAATTGAGGTCAAATGTTTACACACACCTTGCAGAATCTGCAAAATGTTCATTATTTTACAAAAATAAGAAGGATCTTATAAAATACATGTTTTATTTTTTTTATTTAGTACTGACCTGAAAAAGATATTTCACATAAAAGATGTTTATATATAGTTCACAATAAAAAATAAGAGATGAATTTATAAAAATGACCCCATTCAAAAGTTTACACACACTTGATTCTTAACACTGTGTTGTTACCTAAATGATCCACACAGCTGTGTGTTTTTTTTTTTTTTTTTTTTTTGTTTAGTGATAGTTGTTCATGAGTCCCTTGTTTGTCCTGAACAGTTAAACTGCCTGCTGTTCTACAGAAAAATCCTTCAGGTCCCACAAATTCTTTGGTTTTTCAGTATTTATGTGCATTTGAACCCTTTCTAATAATGATTGTATGATTTTGAGATCCATCTTTTCACACTGAGGACAACTGAGGGACTCGAATTCAATTATTTCAGAAGGAAAACACTCACTGATGCTCCAGAAGGAAAAATGATGCATTAAGAGCCATTAAGAAATGTACCAAAAAAATGTTTGCTATCCACCTTATTTTTCAATGTGGAAGTAAGCTGTTTTCTGGTAATGTGTTAGACTTCCTGTTCATAATCTGCCATAGAGAAATAACGAGAAGAATATTGAAGTGCCGTAAACGGTAAAACAGTTTGCACCACAAACTATTGTGTTCATAATTAAGATAATACATTAAAATAATATGGTAAGACACACCAATTTGCAATACCAAGCAGCAAAACGAGCTGTTTTGTACAGATAAACATAGCTGGACGTGGATGAGACCGGAAGCCAGACACATTAAATTTACAAACGGACGTTCTCACTCTAACGGCAAAAATAAGGTGGATATTTAGAACAAGAATTATTAAATGACATTAAAAGACTATTGAAGGATCACAGTGAAGCCCTAAAATACTTATTAATTGTTATTTTTAATCTTCACAAATATTTGCCACTATTCTTCAAACCATTAGGTTTTATTCATTTTTGTCAGCAAGAAGTTTTCAATCATTTAAAATATAATAAAATTTAGTATGATCACTGTTTTTTTTTCTGCAGGTTAGAATACGTATGTTGTTTAATTTTTACATAAATATATCTGTATTATGTCACCCATATTTTGACTCTCTTTCACAAAAGTTATATGAAACAATAAATTCGGCACTTTACTCGCATGAGATATGCTTTCTATGTATTTAAAAATTACAAATTGTTTATTTTTGACACACACAAACATATACAGTCCCGTTCAAAAGTTTAGGATCAGTAAGATTTTTAATGTGTTTTTTTTTTTTTTTTTTGCTTTTATGCTCATCGAGGCTGCGTTTATTTGCTTATAAAATACAGAAAAAAAAATCAGTAATATTGTGAAATATTATTACAATTTAAAACAGTTGTTTTCTATTTGAATATACTTTAAAATATCGTTTTTTTCTATGATGCAAAGCTGAATTTTCTTCAGCCATTACTCCAGTCTTCAGTGTCACATGATCATTCAGGAATCATTATAATATGCTGATTTATTATCAACAGTTGTGCTACTTAATAGTTAAAAAGAACAGTATTTATTCAAAATAGAAATCTTTTCTAATAATATAAGTCTTTACTATCACTTTTTACCAATTTAACACATCCTTGCGAAATAAAAGTATTAATTTCTTTAAAAAAAAACAAAACTTTGCTGACCCCAAACTTTTGAATAGTACTGTATTTTGTAATACAAAATTTATATTTTGAATAAACACTGTTCTTTTTTTTAACTTTTTATTTATCAAAGAATCCTGAAAAAGTATCACAGGTTCCAAAAAATATTAAGCAGCAGCACAGCATAATATCAGCATATTGGAATGATTTTTGAAGGATCATGTGACCCTGAAGACTGGAGTAATGATGTTGAAAATTCAGCTTTGATCACAGGAATAAATTAAATTATTAAACATATTTAAATAGAATCCACTTCTTTTAAACTGTAATATTATTTCACAATATTACAGTTTTTGCTGTATTTTTTTAATCAAGTTCCTGGAGCTAAAATCTTACCAACTCTTTTATACAGCAGTTTACCTAATGGCTTCCCTTAACCATGTATTGCAGTGATTTTAATTGTTTATTTATTTATTTATAGGCCTAAATACACCTAATGAGGCATTCTGCGCTTAAAGGATATCCTGTTGTAAACGTTCCGTTTGACAGATGTAACCTGCTAATCAAACCTGACTTGCTTTTTTACTAGAGGACATCCGGTTCTCATAGCCCATTGATTCATTGTTGCAGTGATTGGCACAAGATATGGCCATTGTGCTGTTTTGGAAAAGCCTCTCATTTCTGACATCAGTTTCCCAGAGCAGTTTTCCTCATGGAGAGCCTAGAGTCAAATGTCAGCGTCTGTGGGTCAGGCTGTGCATATGGATATTTGTGGCGTGCGCTAGCATCTTTTCTCGCATGCTGTGGGTGAGGCGACCCACTCACGGCGCGGGAAAAGCATGCGGGTTGCTGTGGCAACAGAGTTCCTGCCACCCCATGTGATGTGAAGAAGTGCGTCTGTTGTGACATATTACGTGCCGTTCGCTCTCTCTCAGCAGCAATGCAGCCAAATATGCATTTGTTTCAGTTGTGTTCAGTAAATCTGTGAATGTCTTACTCCGTGATGGGGGAGAATTTATGTATGAATTGCACATTTTGTTTTTTCAGCAAGACACACTTTTACTGGTTTATTTACACACATATGCCCTTTTAATTATCGTCTAGTTATGGATTAATTAATTATTGATCATCTTGCTTGATTATTTTAAATGGGTTTGTCGATCCAGGATGTTATGAGCGTGTAACTGGACCATGTTCATTCTCAGAGATGCTTTTGGCAGGATTAGCCTTTAAATGTTGTGTAAACGCTGCTTTTTATAGACACCCGTGGTGTTGAGGAAAGGGTTAACAGAGAGCGTGAGGTAATCCATCGGTTACGGCCCGCAGATAGAGCCAGTAATCCAGTTTCACACTCGCACAAACCAGCCTTCCTTGCTCCTTGTGGCCCACACACATCACTGTATGTAGAAAAGCCCGAAATAGAGACAAACACACAAACACGCCTGTCCTAGTCTGAACCGGAACAGTCGGGTCCATCCTGAAGACATCAGAACAGCCTGTTGTGATGTAGGAGTCGGTGGTTTTGTTGCTTGTTCAGGAGAATGGTTGCTTGATTTATGGATTTTGCATCTGTGTTTAATTTTTTTGTGACGATCTAGAGGACCTGAAAATGTCTCATCCATCTTACACCACATACAGATTATTTTATTTTATTTTATTTTTATTACAGATAATATAATACATGTTTTATATAGTTTTATTTTTATCATATTTGTAGATCTTTAGATTAATGTTATTCAGTGATTTACTGAGTTTAAATTTTATTATATTTTATTAATTAATAATATAATATGTTACTGTTATATGTTATATTGTATATTTTAATTTGTTTTATTTTTAATAATAAGAGCTCTATAGCTTAGTGTTATTCATAGTAATTCATTATTGTATGTATAATGTAGAATTATAATATTATGATGTATTATAATGTCTTTTATTATTTATTGCTTTATTTTTTGTATTTTTTAGATCTGAAGCTTTGTTATTCAGTGATTTACCGTTTACATGTAATTTTTTTATTATTAATAATGTATGTTAGTGTTTATATTTTATTAAACACTATTATTAATTATTCTTTATTTAATTTTATTTACTAGTTTTTTTAGATCTACAGGTTCGTGTTATTCATAGTAATTCACTGAGTTTTTTATAAATATAATGTATTTTATTGTTATATAAATTTTTGCATTTTTTTAGATCTGAGGCTTATCGTTGTTCAGTGATTTAATGAGGTTACATTTTATTTTATTTTATTTAATATTAATATATGTTAATGTTTGTTTAATGTATTTTATTAAACACTTTTATTTTATTTTATTTTTTTTAGATCTACAACTTAGTTTCTTATAAATAATAAAATGTATTTTATTATATACATTTTTAGTTTTTTTTTGTAGATCTGAAACTCAGTGCTATTCAGTGATTTACTGAGTTTACATTTTATTTTATTTTTTAATATTAGTAATGTGTGCTAGTGTTTATATTTTTATATATTTTATTAAACACTATTTATTATTTTTTTTTATTTTTTTTTATTTGAAAATGCATGTAGTAATTATAAATGTTTTAAGACTCCATGAAATCAGAGTAGACTATTTCTGTTGGTTTTAAGGTCATATTTACTAGTGCACTCCTAAAATATGAATTAAACATAAAGGTTTGCTTTCCATACACATTTAAAATTTTCTGGAATTCTAGAAATATTGACTGTAATGGAAAAATTGATGTCATCGCCACAACTAATTCTCTCACAACTAAAATTGAAGTGCCTTCATTCATGTCAGGTGCAGTTGTGCTGTACTGTGATGCACACTAAAGCCATTTAGTACCGTGGCCTTCATTTCTGAGTGGTGATGCAGAATAGACTGATTTGGCAGCCTACTTATTGTGACTGAAGGCAGATTTGTTTAGGAAAAAAACAAGCACTTCAGAAGAAAACATGGCTTCAATAAAATGTCCTTGATTCAGCCCGTGCACATTTGAGCAGATAAACGTGACTGTTTGTTTCTCTGCTCACAGGTTGTCTTGGGGACACACAGTTCTGCTTCCGTTTCCGGCAGGCCACAGGCAGGAAGTCGTCACTCGGATGTTTCCTCGACCACTTCGACCGGGATGCGCCGGTCTGTCTCAAGGTCAGTGCTGAGGACGTCAACATCAACACATAAATCATAACTCAAGCTGTTAAAGACTTCTGCATTATTGCATGTCATCATTAGTATTATGAAATGTGCTTGTTTTCTTCTTTGCACAGAGAGATCAGGGCTATTACTACGGGTATGTGTACTTCAGACAGGTGCGAGACAAGTCGCTCAAGAGAGGCTACTTTCAGAAGGTACGACCGAGATGATTTATCCCTCACATGAACCTGAAGTTGATCAGGGATTTGATAGATTTAAAGTGACATCTGGTATTTGTTATAACATGCAGGTCGCCTCTGGCAGTGCGACAAACAGTTCCAGTGAAGCATTTTGTGTCATCTACCCAAAAGCGAATTCCTGGCTCTTTAGTTCACGTTATAACTTGGCTTTATACACACTGCAGCTAAATAAAAATGACAGTGCTGACATCAATAACTCACCCTCAAGTTGTTCCAAACCTGTGTGAATTTCATTTTTCTGAACACAAGAGAATATATGTTGAAGAATGTGGGTAACCAAACCAAATTTGACTTCCATAGTATGGAAAAAAAGTGTTTTTGACTCCTGGCGACGTGTTGAGGTCTAATGAAGCGAAACAATCAGTCTGTGCAAGTAACCAAACATTATTTACAGCATTAACACCTGTAATCCAGAGCTTCAGTCAAATGGTCCTGAGATGAATCATTCTTTTGAACCAATTCTTTTTAGTGAACTAGATGAACCAGTTCACCAAATCAGACTGTATCGTCTGAATCAGTTACTCTACAAGTTACTCAACCGATGACCCACTGATATGAGAAACATCCACATTTAACGTCATTATTGGGTGCTTTAATAATATAATTGTGTGTGTGTTGTGTCATTGTGTGATTTATGTAAATGAGTGGCGAATTTGAATTTGAATCAGTTCATTGAAACGAACCGTCTGAAAGAATCAGTTTGCGGAAAAGAATCAGATCTCCCCATTTGCCAGAGGTTCTGGATTACAGTTGATAACGTACAGGTAAATAATGTTAAATTTCTTGCACAGACCAATCGTTTCACTTCATAAGACCTCAATATATCGCCTGTATATGCTTCTTTTTATTTTCAAGTGGCGGTAGCCATTGACTTGCATTTTATGAGTCACCAAAGACCACAGTTTGGGCTAAAAGTCTTATAAGTTCACATGAAAATAGTCACCTACATCTTGAATGGCTTGAGGGTGAGTAAATTAACAAAAAATGTTCATTTTTGGGTGAACTATCCCTTTATGACATATTTAACTGTAACTTTGGACCACAAAACCGGTCATAAGGGTAAACAAATAAGCTTTCCATTGATGTATGCTTTTGTTGGGATGGGAAAAAAAATGCAAAAAAAAAATCAAAATATTGAGGAAATCACCTTTAAAGTTGTCCAATGGAAGGTCTTAGCAATGCATATTACTAATCAAAAATTACGTTTTGATATATTTACAGTAGGAAATTTACAAAATATCTATACAGAACTTATGAAGATCTTTTAGATCTTTACTTATCTTAATGATTTTTGGCATAAAAGAAAAATCGATAATTTTGACCCATACAATGTATTTTTGCCTATTGCTACAAATATTCCCATGCTACTTACTAGTTTTGTGGTTCAGGGTCACAAACGCTAATCATTTAATGAGTTGTGTGTCTCTCTTCTGTATGCGCTGTGCAAGAAAACTCAGCGAACAAGAAACGTGTTGACTGTTTGGTGTTTGCTAAATCTTGCTAGAAAATACTGCAAACTAGAACAAGCTCATAATAAACCCAAATATTGAAAATAATACCAAAATATTGTGACTTGCACCTACATACTTAATTAACTCCATAAACTGGATTGCTTTATAAGCCAGGCTCAAACAATAAGCCCAAAGACGCTTATAATAAGTGGACATGGCAACGCTTCAAGAGCGTGCTCTGCAAAGCAGCTTTCCGAGCATAAACAATACACGATGGTGTGGTTCAAATTACTGAAGTTAATCAGTCCTTGGTTGCTTTTGGTCAAAAATAGTGGATGCCAAAATGTTGCAATGTTTACAGTTGAGGGCAAAAGTTTACATCCCCCTTTCAGAATCTGCAAATTGTTAATTATTTTACAAAAATGAGGGATCATGCAAAATGCTTGTTTTGGTTATTTAAGACTGACCTGAATAAGATATTTCACATAAAAGATGTTCACATATAGTCCACAAGACAAAATAATAGTTGGCCCCATTCAAAAGTTTACATTCCGTTGATTCTTAGTACTGTGCTGTTACTTGAATGATCCACACCTGTGTTGTTTTTTTTTTATTTATTTATTTATTTTTTTTTTAGTGATAGTGATGTTCATTTAGTGATGTTCATGAGTCCCTTGTTTGTCCTGAACAGTTAAAACTGCCTGCTGTTCTTCAGAAAAATTCTTCAGGTCCCACGAATTCAGGTTTTTCAGCATTTTTGTGTATTTGAACCCTTTCCAACAATGACTGTATGATTTTGAGATCCATCTTTTCACACTGAGGACAACTGAGGGACTCATATGCAACTATTACAGAAGGTTCAAACACTCACTAATGCTCTAGGTCAGGGGTGGCGAACTCCGGTCCTGGAGAGCCGCAGCCCTGCTGAGTTCAGCTCCAACTCTAATTAAAACTCACCTGCCTATAGCTTTCTAGTAACCCTTTAGACCTTGATTAGCTTGTTTAGGTGTGTTTGATTATGGTTGAAGCAAAACTCTGCAGGGCTGCGGCTCTCCAGGACCGATGTTCGCCACCCCTGCTCTAGGTGACATGCGACAAACAGGGGTGAAAACATTTTGAAATTGAAGATCAGGGTAAATTTAACTTATTTTGTCTTCTGGGAAACATGTAAGCATCTTCTGTAGCCTGTCTTCTGCCTTCTAAATGGAAAAAAAAAAAAAAGATATTTAGGAAAAATAAAAAAAATTTACTCATCTTCATTCTGTTCAAAAGTTTTCACCCCCCCCCCGGCTCTTATTTCACCATTTTTCCTTCTGGAGCATCAGTGAGCGTTTGAACCTTCTGTAATAGTTGCATATGAGTCCCTCAGTTGTCCTCAGTGTGAAAAGAGGGATCCTAAAATCATGCAGTCATTGTTGGAAAGGATTCAAATACACAAAAAATGCTGAAAAACCTACAATTTTGGGATCTGGATCATTCAGGTAACAACACAGTATTAAGAATCAAGTGTACATAAACTTTTGAATGGGGTCGTTTTTATACATTTTTATAATATTTTCTCTTGTGGACTATATGTAAACATCTTTTATGTGAAATATCTTATTCAGGTTTGTACTAAATAAAAAATAACATGCATTTTGTATGATCCCTCTTATTTTGGTAAAATAACACTTTGCAGATTCCGAAAGGGGGATGTAAACTTTTGGCCTCAATTGTGAGTTTGTTCCATACATACAAAACACTAATTTAGAGGATTCTCTCCTGTATTTAAAAGTAGATGTCACTCCTGAAACTTCACAGTGTAAATGTGGCCATTATATTCCTGTCCTCTACTCTGATTGGTTGAGTGGTGATTTGTAGTAATTTGAGCACAATTAAGTGGTGTTTTTAGTCAAGAAGGAGCTTGAAATGGTTTTTCGCTTTGTTTTGGTTCCCATGTCCTTACATTAAAACTGAAATTCGCCGCCAGCTAAGATGAAGCGCAGCACTGAACAAGTCCCAACACTGCATCACCGCAGCAGAAGTGTGAGTCTGATCTATCACCAGCGAACGTTGTTCACACCCTAAAAATAGAGGCGGAGATTGCAGGGGAGATCTGGAACTTTTCAAGAGCCTTTAATTCTCGTTATTTTTGAAGACGGCGAGTATTTCAACACCTAAATGCTTTGACACAGGAGCTTTCTGGGGCTTTTGCTGCCTTGCAGCTTCTTATGCAATGCTTGAGGTGATTCACTGCACTTTAATAAAACGTTGTGGTTTGTGACATGAACGGACACAACCCGGTTTGTTTTCTTTGCTAACAGAACCGTGTTGGTTACTCTAGTTTCCGTACCACTCCCTACTGATTTCTGATGCATTTGAGCAAGTATGAAAAATTTACATTTTGCTTGTTAACCTATATTTGATATGCAAAATTCTAATGATCAAAGCTTTTCTGAAAAACCTGTTGTACAATTATGAGGAGCGTTCATTTGTTCATTTCTCAATCAATGTTGTGTTGCATTGCATTATATGTTTTGATAATTGAACTAAGTGGCCTGTATCTTGAGCGGACTGTTGAACCTCATTTAATTTCTCTTATTATGTATGCATGTGTGTTTCTCTCTCCTCCAGTCTTTGGTCCTCATCAGCAAGCTGCCCTACGTGACCTTTTTCCACTCTTTGCTGAAGCTCATCGCCCCAGAATACTTTGAGAAACAAGAGCCGTGTTTAGAGGCCGGTGAGTCCTGAAGACAGACTGTAAAATAGACCAACAGTTATGATGATGATGATAATAATCACATTAGTGGTGTTTGCTAAAGCATGCATCACTATTACTGTTACTCATGTTTAGAGTTAGGAACATGTCGAAGTCATTGTCTAACTCATCCTGCATGTTTTTCCAAGTGACTGGACATTTATATGGTGCACAAAAAAACAAGCAAAATAGTCCTGTAGATTAAAAGGAGGATGTGCTTGTCACTTACGATCGTAATCAACCACTTAGAAAACCCTGGCAGCCACATAGCTACCTTTCAATCTTGGCACCAGAATATCATGCACCTACTAACCACATGGCAGCACCCAAAAAAACTCTTGGCAATATCACAGCAACATGCAACAACATCTTGGAGCTCCTAAACTGCATAGCAACATGCAACAAAGACTCAGAACACCTTAGCAGCAGAATGCAACAAGTCTAGAGTATGTTAATAACTGCATAACAACATGCAACAATGAGCTCAGTACACCTTAGCAACTGCATAGCAACATGCAACAACTCAGAACACCTTAGTAACTGCATAGCAACGTTGACTCAAAACACCTTAGCAACTACTCAGCAACATGCAACAATCAGCTCAAAACTTCCTAGTAACTGTAACAACATGCAATATTGAACACCTTAGTAACCGCATAGAAACGCACAGTAAAACAGTTGACAACACTCAATAGCTACTCAACACCCTGCCAACTGCATAGCAACATGCTACAGTGACTCTAAATGCCTTGGCAGCTACATAGCAACGTGCAATAAAATCTTAAAATACCTTAATTTCATAGCAACAATGATTCCAAACTTCTTAACATCCGAGTAGCAACATGGAACAACGAGCTCAGGATATCTTAGCGACTGCATAGCAAATCATTTCGAAAACCTTAGTAACATGCAAAGTAACATGCGACAATGACTCAGAAACTTTAGCAAGTGTGTAACAACATGCAACAACGACTCAACACTTTAGCACCTGTGTAACAACTTAGCAACTACACAGTAACTACACAGCAACATGCAGCAATGACTCGAACACCTTAGCAACTGCATAGCAACACGCAACAATAACTCAGAACACCTTAACAGCTGAGTAACACCTTCATAATACCATGTAACAATGACTTAGAACACCTTAGCAACTGCGTAACACCTTATCAACTGTATAGCAACATCCAACAAGGACTCGGAACAACTTCGCAACTGCATAGCAATATGCAACAACGACTTGGAACACTATAACAACTGCATAGCACCATGCAACAATGACTCAGAACATGTTAGCGACTGTCGCAACATTTAACAGTGACTCAGAACAGCTTACCAACTGTGTAACAACTTAGCAAATGCATAGCAACATGCAAAAGAACTCGGAACACCTTAGCAACTGCATGACACCTTAGCAACTGCGTAGCAACATGCAACAATTATTCAGAACACCTTAGCAACTGTGTAACAACTTAGCAACATGCAACAATGATTCAGAACATCTTAGCAACTGCATAACGCCTTAGCAACCGCGTAGCAACATGCAACAAAGACTCAGAACAGCTTAGCAACTGCGTAGCAACGTGCAACAATGACTCAGAACACCTTAGCAGCTGCATAACACCTTAGCAACCGCCTAGCAATATGCAACAAGGACTCAGAACAACTTAGTAACTGCACAGCAACATGCAGCAATGACTCTGAACACCATAGCAACTGCATAGCAACATGCAACAATGACTTAAAACACCTCAACTGAGTAACACCTTCGTAATAACATGTAACGATGACTCAGAACACCTTAGCAAGTGCATAACACCTAAGCAACTGCATAGCAACATGCAGCAATGACTCAGAACACCTTAACAACTGAGTAACACCTTCGTAATAACATGTAATGATGACACAGAAAACCTTAGCAACTGTGTAACACCTTAGCAACTGCATAGCAACATGCAGCAATGACTTAGAACACCTTGACTGTGTAACCTTGGCAACATGCAGCAATGACTCAGATCAACTTAGCAGCTGCGTTGCACCGGTGTTGCAACACGTAACATTGACTGAGAACACCTTACCAGCTGCGTAACACCTTAGCAACTGCGTAGCAACATGCAGCAACAAATCAGAACATCTTAGCAACTGCATAACACCTTAGAAACGTGCAATAACGACTCTGCAACTGCATAGCAACATGGAACAACTTAGAACACCATACAGAACACCGACAACATTCCTGAAATATAACTTTGTTTGGTTTGTATATCATGTTGTCTAATCTTGTTTTATTGCAGACGTCTGTTTACTAGTATCTGTTTGTGTTTTTGTGTTGAAGCGTGTAATGACATTGACCGCTGGCCTACACCGTGTCCAGGGAAGATCCTCACCCTCCCCATCATGGGTGTGGTCATGAAGGTAACACACTTTTTTTTTTTTTTTTTTCCTCTGTAAGATACTAAGTGTTTGAAAATCCTTTGCACTTTGTTAACGGCTGCTGCCGTCTGCTCTCCTCAGCTGCGCATCCCCACGTGTTACGACAAGCCCGGAACGTCTCAGCTCGTCCAATCCGCACCGGTATGAACCGCACCGCCGCTGTATGCTGCTGATGTCACATTGAGCAGATTTGCAGCAGTTTACTCTCATATAATGAGTCTAATCTTTCATTCACAGAGTGACAGTCTGGTGTCCATCGTTCTGCCCACCGTCCATGAAGTGGATCTCTTCAGGTAAAGCACGTTCATTGTGTGCTAGTGTGGAACATATTGTACTATATTACATAGTTTGGCTGCATGTGTTTTTTTTTCTTGTCCTCTGGGGCCTCCTGTTGGCAGCTGAGAAAAGTGCAAGTTGTTCACATGCACTAGAAGTCTCTTCTGCTCACCAAGGCTGCATTTATTTAATCAAAAATACAGTGAAAACTGTAATATTATGAAAAGGTGTTATGATTTAAGATGCAAGTGTTTTCTATGTGAATTTAATTTGAAATGTAATTTATTTCTGTGATCAAAGCTGAATTTTCAGCATCATTACTCCAGTCTTCAGTGTCACGTGATCCTTCAGAAATCATTCTAATATGCTGATTAGCTGCTCAAGAAACATTTCTAGTTATCATCAGTGTTGAAAACATTTGTGCTGCTTCATGTTTTTGTGGAAGCTGTGACATATTCTATTTTTCAGGATTCTTTGATGAACAAAGTTCAAAAGAACAGAATTCATTGGAAATAGAAGTATTATGTAACATAATAAATGTCTTTTTTATAAATGTCACTTTTGAATTTAATGCATCCTTGCTGAATAAAAGTATTAATTTCATTAATTCTTTAGTCTATTTGTCATCAAAAAATAAAATTAACTACGGCTCTGGCTCTAAATTGCCTATTATATGATTACTAAAGGAAACAACCAGTTATGTTCAACATCCAAATTATGATTTGTTCTGTAATATGTCATAATGTACGCATTGTTTCTTGTGTTGCAGGTGTTTCCATCCAGTGTTTTTTCATATTCAGATGTTATGGGAGCTTGTGTTGCTCGGTGAAGCGTTAGTAGTCATGGCTCCTTCACCGGCAGAATCTTCAGACACCGTGTTGGCATTGGTCAGGTACAGTAAATAATATAATAATAATAATAATAATAATAATAATAATAATAATAACAATAATAGTAGTAATAATACATTTTTTAATTTTAATTTAACTTGATTTACTAAAATAACTAAAACTGAAAATAAAACCAAAATAAAAAAATATATATTTTAAATTAATTTTAAATTTAATTAAACTAAATTTAAAAGTAAAAATGAAAAATAATTAAAAACACAAATTACTAAAACTCATTAGACACTGTGTTGGCACTGGTCAGGTACAGCAAATAATAATAATATATATTTTTTAATTTTTATTGTAATTAACCTTATGTATTAAAATAACTAAAACTGAAAATAAGGTAAAATAAAAAGAAATTTGAATTTAAAAAAAGTAACATAATAATAATATTTTTTAAATATTTATTTTAATTAATTTATTAAACTTAATTAATTAAACTAAATTAAATTAACTTGATGTACTAAAATAACTAAAGCTGAAAATAAAATAAAAGAAAAAGAAATGTAATTTTAAATTAATTTTAAATTAAATTTAATTAAAAGTAATAATAAAAAACCAATAATAATAATTTAAAAAAAATCTTTATTTTAATTAATTTAACTTGATGTGCTAAAATAACTAAAATAAAAAATAAACTAAAGAAATTTTATGTTGTTGGCATTTACTGTATTGGCATTGGTCAGGTACAGCAAATAATAATAATAATAATAATAATAATTTTAATAATACTTTTTTATTTTTTATTTATTTAACTTGTACTAAAATAGGTAAAACTAAAAAAATTCAATAAAATGAAATTTTAAATTAAATTTAATTAAAAGTAAAAAAAAAAAAAGAAAAATATTTAAAAACACCAAAATTACTAAAACTCATCAGACACTGTTGGCATTGGTCAGGTACAGCTAATAATAACAATAATAATAATAATAATACTTTTTAAAATTATTTATTTATCTTGATGTACTAGAGTAACTAAAACAACAAGTAACTACAACTGAAAATAAAATAAAAATACATTTTATTTTAAATTCATTTTAAATTAAATTAACTTAAATTTAAAGTAAAAATGAAAAATAATTAAAAACACCACAATTGCTCATTATTGTGATTATAATTAGTAAGTTGCATGTTTATTGTATGTTGTTTATGAGCTTATTGTATGTTGTTTATTCAGAGCTGAATCTCCTTTTTTCTAAGATTCCTTAAGATGTAATTTGAAATGATCATTATCTCATTATCATTATGATCATGTCTCTTTATGCCTGGAGCTGTCTAGTATTTGATATGACACTAAATGTTTGCCTAGAGTTGTCTGACTTTATTCTGCATTAATAATGCAGGATGAAACTTGTATGTTAAATCAACATCATGTTTCTCTCTGATTGCACATGAAGTGTTTTTAGAATTACAAATTGGTGAGTGAACTGTAGATGTGTACTGAATTCAAACACCCATCATTCATCAGTTCTTCCTTTGTGTGTGTTTATGAAATAATGCTGTCAGCTAATAATCACAATTGCATTATATTTAAATCCATTCCAAAGATTTTTCTTTTAGAAATTGTGCAAAAAAGTCCAAATTCAGTGGGAATCCAAGCACATGCGGTGTAATGCCATATTTAACAGCAGACAGATCACGTTTTCTGGCTCTGTAATGCTGAGTTTCTGGAAGCTGAATGTTTCCAGAGTCTCACGCTGTGGTCGACCTTGAAAAAGGGCAGCTAGATAAGTCTGAAGTCACATGAGGTGTGTGATCTAGAGACTCCAGAGACGCTCACAAACATACTCTGTGTTTAACGTGAGAAGAATAGTCTTTGTCAATAAAAGAGCACATGCTGACTTCTAGATCACTTTCTAATGAGTCAAACCAATCTGTCTTTGCAGCTGTATCTCTCCTCTGCGCTACTGCAGTGATTTCCGGCCGTACTTCACCATTCATGACAGTGAGTTTAAGGAATACACCACTCGAACACAAGCTCCGTAAGTAAACAACGTGTATACCATTAGGTGTGTGTGTGTGTGTGTGTGTGTTTTTTATATATATATATATATATATATATATATATATATATATATATATATATATATATATATATATATTTATATATTTATAAAATAAATATAAAATGATATTAATTATGAGTCTCTTTTAGAAATACAAATTGTTTTTCCAAAAACATAATACATAACAAAAAACATTGTTTGAGTGAAGTAACAGAAACTTCCTATTCTCGCATTTGTATAATTTTTGTTACATTTACTTGTAATATTTATAATTTCACTTATTTATTAATACATTTAATGTACTGTTGAAATATAAAATATTGAAATGTGTATATATATATATATATATATATATATATATATATATATATATATATATATATATATATATATATATATATATATATATATTCTTGCATTTGTATAATTTAATTGTTTTTATTAATTTTATGTAAAATATTATAATTGTATTTATTAATACATTTAATAAACTGCATTAAATATTGGTTTTATTATAATATTTTATTATAATAAATTAACTTATTGTCTCTTATAAATAAACAGATTTGAAAAAAAAAAACAAAAAAACACAATTTGTTTGTGCAATAACTATTCATGTTCCTGTAATTTAATTGCTATAATTATAATTTAATTTTCATTTTATATATGTATTATTAATTTCGTTTATTAATATATTTAATATACCACAATAAATATTATATTAATTTTACTTTTATTATATTTTATCATAATAAATGCAATTCATGGTGTCATTATATTTTATTTTAGTATATAATAAAATAATTAAATATAATTTTATTATTTTATTATAAAATTATTTTTTTAATGAAAAAAAAAATTATTTTAGTATATAATAAGAATTAAATATTGATAAATATTATAATATTAATTTCACATTTATTATATTTTATTTTAGTATACAATACAACTGTAAATACAGTAGTGTAGTATTTTAAAATGTGAGTTTCGTGTGTGTGTGTGTGTGTGTGTGTGTGTGTGTGTGTGTGTGTGTGTGTGTGTGTGTGTGTGTGTGTGTGTGTGTGTGTGTAGACAGTGTGTAATATTTAGAGTTTCTTGTTCTTTTGACCTACAAACGAAGTGTGTAATTCAATCAGCGTCACGCAGGATGATCGTATGATAGATGAGATGCTGTTCCTCGTTCAGATCGATGGATGAGGATATTTCTGGAGCTCAACCAGGAAGTGTTTGTGACGCACTCACCGTTTCTCTCTGTTAACCGTACGTTGTGTTTTTCTGCAGGCCTTCGGTCATTCTAGGAGTTACGAACCCATTTTTCGCCAAAACTCTCCAGCACTGGCCTCACATCATCCGCATCGGAGACATGAACCAAGCAGGTTCTGACCTTTAAATATCAACAAACTGCATGCATAATTAAAGATAATTAAACTTTAATGTGTTTGAGAAATATTTTGACTCTAACATCTTTGTTTTTTTTTAATAGGAGAGATGGCCAAACAAATGAAAGTGAAGAAGCTAAAAAATCTGAAGACTTTGGATTCAAAACCTGGTGAGAGACCTGCTTTTATTGTGTTTGCATTCATACAGGCTTTATTTAGTACTCAAAGACCAAATCTCGTCTTTGTTTTTCTTTTTTTAATGTTTGAGTTAAACTGGAGTCTCTTACTGATAAACTCCAAACTGTAAAAGCAAATAAACTGATAAAACTCCGCATAAACTGAAGGATTCTTCATATTGCGTTTGGTCTCAGGTGTCTACACTGCATATAAACCGTTCCTGAACAAAGACGAGGACATTATCAAGCAGCTGCAGAAGGTGATTGTATCTCCGGTGTATTATATCACCGCTGAAACATTCAAGCACATGTATTAATTCAGTATTTTCACGGTTAACACCAGGGAGTCCAGCAGAAGCGTCCTTCGGCGGCCCAGAATGCAATTCTGCGTAGATATTTCCTGGAACTTACACAGAGTTTCATCATACCACTGGTAGGAACGGCTCTTTGCATGCAAAATCAATCACACAACGCCAATTACATGCACCTGAACAGTGTTATTGTTAACTGATGCTGTTAAAATCACAATTGTTAATTGAAATTAAGCTGAAATATAATAGAATTAAGGCTGTCAAGTGATTATTCGCGATTAATCGCATACAAAATAAAAGTCTGAGTTTGCTTAATATATGTGTGTACTGTGTGTAATTTTGTATATATGAATACAAACACGTGTATGTATAAAAGTATTTACAAGTATATGTATGCATTAGAATTTTTATATCATTTATATTATATATAAAAAATATTTTTGTAGCATATTTCTCTTAAATTTATACATTAATTAGTTTGTATTTATATACACAATAATTACACAGTACACACACATATATTAGGCAAACTCAAACTTTTTTGTATGTGATTAATCTGTTAACAGCTCTAATATATATTTTATTTATATATAATAGAAATTTTATAAAAATTATAATAAATACATATACTTGTAAATATTTCTTAAATGTGTACATGAATGTGTGTGTATGTGTATATATACATAATAATTACACACAGAGCACACGCATACATTAGGCAAACTTTTATTTTGTATTCGATTAATCGCAATTAATCGTTTGACAGCCCTAAATAAATGTCAATATTACATGGGAAAATGTTGGCAAAAATTAGTAATGTTAAGTACAGAAATTTCTGAAAATAAATAGATAAAAATATTTAAAATAGCACAAAAATGACGAGAGCACATAATAAAATGAATGCTATTTAATGTTAAAATAGAACTGTTCCTGAATGCACTGTTCAAAACATGATAAATGCATGCTAAAGTCTCATGCATTAAATTCCAGAACATAAATTCAGGATATAATATTATATTATAATTAATATAATATTATAAATATTATAAATAATATTCTAACATATTTATTATAATAATGTATTATCATTTTAATTTATAAAAAAAAAATGTATTATTATATTTCTTATATATAGGAAATATTTACAAGTATATGTATTTATTATAGTTTTAAATATAAATAAAATATTTTGTACATAACATATTTCTCTATATAATATTAGGCAAACTCAAACTTTTATTTTGTATGTGATTAATCGTTTGACAGCCCTAAATTAAAACAGCATAAAAATAATGAGAGCACATAATAAAATTGGTAAAATTAAAATAAAAATGAAAACTGAAAATAAAAAAAAATTTAAAAAAACTAATTTATTATGTTTTAAAAAATATTTTTGTAATATATAATTAATGGTAAAATAGCACTGTTCCTGAATACCTTCAAAGAACTGTTTACAAGTATTTATTATAGTTTTTATATAATTTATATTATATATAAATAAAAATATTTTGTAGATAAATACCATATTTCTCTTAAATATATACATTAATTTGTGTGTATTTATATATACCTAATAATTACACACAGTACACACACATATATTAGGCAAACTCAAACTTTTATTTTGTATGTGATTAATCACGATTAATTGTTTGACAGCACTAACTATAACTTTAATTTGCAGGAGCGTTATGTGGCTAGTCTAATGCCTCTGCAGAAGAGCATCTCTCCCTGGAAAGTAAGACAGATTTTCCTTTTAAATGAATCAATTTTGCAACTTGTAAGAGTTCTAAAAATGATTCTCTTTGTCTTTTCTCATTTCCCAGAGTCCTCCACAGCTGCGGCCGTTCAACCAGGAGGAGTTTATGAAAACGCTGGAGAAAGCTGGACCTCAGCTCACCTCACGACTCAAAGGAGACTGGATCGGCCTCTACAGGTGCAGATTTTAAGGCAAAAGAAATTACTATATCTGTATTGGGCCTGAAAAGTCATAAAAAGTAGCATATTGTGGTTTCTGTGTAAATATGAACTGTTTTCAGTTTTGATGATAATCAGAAATGTTTTTTAAGCAGCAAATTAGAATATTAGAATGATTTCTGAAGGATCTTGTGACACTGAATGATGCTGAAAATTCAGCTTTTAATCACGGAAATAAATTTCATTTTAATGTATATTCAAATAGAAAACAAATTTTTTTAAATTGCAATATTATTTCATAATTTCATAAAGTTTTTAATCAAATAAATGACTTCATTAAAACATTTTAAACTCGTAATTTTTGCAAACTTTTGAGAATATTATATTTGTTAGCAAAATCAAAATGCTTGTCCAGTAATCACTTAAAGTCAGGATGATTAAAATACATTGGTTAAAATCAAAACCAAAGAATCTTTTCATCAATATACAATAGATGGTTTCCCTTTAAATGCAGCTTTTTGCTCTTGAATCACACAGGCAGTTCCTGAGGTCTCCGAACTTCGACGGCTGGTTCAGGAACCGCAGGAAGGAGATGACGCAGAAGCTGGAAGCTCTTCATTTGGAGGCGCTGTGTGAGGAAGACCTGCAGCTGCGGATACAGAAACACACAGAGGTGGAGACGGTCGACTTGGTGCTCAAACTCAAGGAGAAACTGGTGAGTCCTGCACTCATCCTGTGTGCGTTAAAGAAATTGTTCAGCCAAAAATGAACATTTGATAAAAATGTCCTCACCCTCAGGTCATCAAAGATGTAGATGGGTTTGTTTCTTCATCAGATTTGTAAAAATGTATCATCGCATCACTTGCTCACTAATGGATCCTCTGCAGTGAATGGGTGCCGTCAGAATGAAAGTCCAAACAGCTGTAACAATACAATAATACTACATTTGTTTAAATCTGATGAGGAAACAAGCTTTTCTACATCTTGAATGGCTTGGGAAAAAAACTCTGACTTTGCTTTAACAGTCTAATATGATTATGGTATAATTACTTCCCAGAATCATCTCACTCTATTAACAATCATGCATCCAAATGCAAGATAACATGACTGTGTTTCTTTTTACATTCCAGGTAATTTATATGTAGGGAAAAAGTCTTGCATGCATCCCTGGTTGTCCCATTTTTTTATTATTACTGATATTTTACACCAGTTTCCCAGGAAGTGATGATTTTATTCTCTTGAAAACATGGAATGGAAACAGAACTTTGTTTGCGTTATTTTTGTGATATTCCATATTTTAGCTGTAATTTTAATTCACAACTTTGGTTGGAAGAATAGCAATTGTATAGACGATTTTCACTTGGAAAGTGCTATTCAAATTTTACAAATAATTGCAAAAAAACATCAAATAATATTTAATTATATGTGAAATTGTAGTAGAAATTTAAAAACACACTCCAAGAATCGTTGTTTACAATTTTGAATTAATTTTTTTTGCTAGTAAATTTCACAAATAATTACAAAGAAATGGAAAGTAAGACACGGAATTAAATGGAATTTTGAAAATGATTTTTTTTTTTTCTGTAAAACATGCTTCTGTAAACTTTGTTTACAACTGTAAAAGTACAGTGTAGGAAACAATTTCACTCAAATTGCTAGTAAATTTCACAATTAGTTACAAAGAAATGGCAAGTAAAACATTGAAATATACCTGAACATTTTGAAGTAAAAAAAAAAGGAAAAAGGATATTTTCTTGTAAAATGTACTCAAATAATCTTTATTTGCAAAAAAAGCTTTTTTTTTTTTTTTTTTTTTTTTTTTTTTTTTTTTATAGTTTTAGATACAAATTTCACAGATAATTACAAAGGAACAGCAAGTATGAACAAGCATCAACATTGAATTAAATCTGAAATAGACTGAAATATATGTTCTTCAAATATGCTTTAGTAATCCTTATTTAGGACTTCGACAAATCTTTTTTTACAGTGTAAAAATGAAAATGCAAGTAGCACATTGAATTAAACAAAAATTGAAGTAGAAAAAGTAAAATTGTATTTTTTGTAAAACATAGTAATGTTTTAGTAATCTTTGTTTACAAATTTAAAAAGAGAACAAAAATTTGCGTAGGAAATTCACTCAGTTTCACTCAGGAATTGCTAGTAAATTTCACAAATAATTACAAAGAAACCGCAAGTAATGTTGAAATTAAATGTGAATTTTGTAGTAGATAGACTGAAAATAATATATTCTTTGTTTACAGTTTTGAAAAATCCTTTTTTACTATTTCACTCAGAAATTGCTAGTAAATTTTACAAATAATTACAAAGAAACAGTAACGCATTGAATTTAATTGTATTATATTTTTTGTAAAAAAAAAAAAAAAAATTCATCTTTTGTTTGCAATTTTGAAAAATATTTTTTTACAGTTAGATACATTTTTCATTCAGAAATTGCTAGTAAGTTTCACAAATAATTACAAAGATATGGCAAGTAACACATTGAATTAAACCTGAAAATTTGGAAGTGGAAAAACTGAAATTGTATTTTTTGTAAAATGTACTTCAGTAGTCTTTGTTTACAACTTAAAACAGAAAAAAAAAAAAACATTTACAGTGTAGGAAACAGTTTCACTCAGAAATTGCTAGTAAATTTTACAATTAATTACAAAGAAACTGTGCAAGTAACACTTTGAATTAAATGTGAAATTTTAAGTTAAAAAATGTAATATCTAATTCCATATACATGTTTTTATTCATCTTGTGTCTCAGAATCAGGCGGAGAAAGATCAGCTTCCTGTCAAACCAGGAACTCTCCCCAAACTCCAGGCCCATATCGAGAGCATCATCCTGTCTCTTCCAGAGGACCTGCAGGGCATCTTACACAAACCGCCGAGCCCCTGACCCTCAGCCAGCACTGACAGACCAGACCAGGTCTTACGGGGTTAACTGACACGAACCCGCTGGACTTTCACACGCGTGTGCCGGATTTCTGCTGGATCCTCCTCAAGTGCACTTGTTGCTGCAGATCTGCTGCCCTTGAACGGACAATGCTGGCATTGCCAAACTCCGCACAGGAAGTGACTGTGCCTGAACGTGAGAGGGACGAATGATGGCAGAATGACGCACGCGTGTCACGGTCTTTATGCTGTATGTCTCACTGTGTGAGATTAACATTCCCTTGGGTTTTAAACATGAAGATGGATCTGAATGGAGATTCTGTGAACGGTTGTGCTGTGACACCAGAACATCTGGAGGAAGAACATCAAATCAGATCGAGTGAATCTCATGAATCCTGTCAAGAACATGTCCAGGTCATATTTTACCCCAAAATTAGGAAATTATATTTTGCATAAAGAAAATGAAGCCTATTAAGTCTATATATAGTAACGCAGTGGCATTATTTTTGGTGAAATCAGGTCATATTTTACCCAAAATTGAGGAGATGTATATTTTCTTACTCATCATAATTCTCATTATTGCATAATTTAATGTAAAAAAAAAAAAAAAAAACAGCCCCAAAAAAACTTGAAATAAGATTGAGCAATTTAATACTTTAGAATGTAAAATAGAATTTATATTATAGTAATGAATAGTAAATGAAAATATGAAAATGTTTAATATATACTGTAGCATTATTTTCCTGATAATTTAACATACATTTTCCACAGTTTTATTTTTTTAATGATTTTTTTTTAATGAACATGCATATATATATATTAATATATTAATTTAAATAAATAATTTCCTAATAAATAGTTTTTTTTTTTTTATGAATTAAAATAGCAAAATTTGCCACGCGTGTCAAATTTGGCATTTTAATTTATTAAAAAAATAATACATTTTCCAGAGTTTTAGTATTTTTTTAATTCATTAAAATAGCAAAACAAATTCACAATCTTTTTTTCAATAAATTAAAATAGCAGAATTTGCCACACACATATGCCAAATTTTGCCATTTTAAATCATTAAAAAAAAACATTTTCCAGAGCTTTATTTTTTTTAATTAAAATAGCAAGATTTGCCACACATATGCCACATTTTGCCACTTTAATTCATTAAAAAAATATTATTATTATGATTATTATTATTATTATTATTATTATTATTACAGTACAAATATATATATATATATATATATATATATATATATATATATATATATATATATATATATATATATATATATATATATATATATATATGTATATGTGTATGTGTAATTTTATATTATTATATTACTTTTTATATTTACATTATGCAAATTCCCATCGATATAATCCCATCACATCATTATAATGCAATAATGAGAATTTTCATGAATAATGAGAATAAGGAAATGTTCAGATCATTACAGAATTTAGGCTGAAATGTGTTAAGTTTAATGCTAAAAATATTAATGGCTCTAAAAATTAGCTTCTATTTATACAATATTTTTTCAGATATATTTTGGGGCTGAAATGTATCCTGGAAATGTTTTAATGAAAGTCAGCTGTGGTAATTAAGGTAATATTGCAATAACAGGTCCTGTTTCACAGAGACCAACACTACTAACCTATAACTGATGATGAAGAGAGACACTAGTGTGAACATATTTCATCTTTACAAGCTCAATAAGCACATTATTGCAGGTGTCTGGCATTAATTAACTCCAATAATGAAGGCAAACCCAGCGGTTTTACCTGTGCAGTTTTACATGTATTTATTTTATTTTAATAACTGACTAACCACAAAAGGGAAAACAGCCATCGTCTTTTCCTTTCCACCTTCACTGACCTGAATTGAAAGAACTAGTCTAGTTATTTAAATATCCGTGCCGACGCATTGAGATTGTGGTCTTCCTTCCATTTTAATATTATATATACATCATCATTCAGCAAATCATACTGTACTGTATACTTGCACACAATGTAGTCTTCAAATACCACTTTTCTTTACACACGCTTGAGGTATAAAGGTAAAAATGGTTTGTTTTGCATTTTCTTGTGCCTTTCATTTTCTAATTAGTTTGATTTTGCATCTCTTTTTGGACCATTTTTCAATGCTTTAATGTCACATAACAGGATAAAATACATTTTAACTGATTGTTTGACATTTAGAAAGAGCTTTTGTTGCACTTTATCTGTCAAATATGTCAGATTTGCTTCTTAAAATGTGCATAACCATGACATTTTCATGGCTTGTGCTTTACAGCTAGTCATATTCCTTGAAGTCAATGCATGTTGGATATTTAAAGATGGAAATACAACATTCCTGTTGGTGCCTTGAGCTTGAAAGACAAATTGGTGAACGACCAAAGACAGTCACGCTACCTAATCCACATGAATGCTTTAGTATGTAGGTTGTAGTTCTGTTTTGTCACAGCAGAGAATCATGGGACGCCTTACGGATGTAGTTTCATGGTGCAAACCTGTGAAAACTGGTTGTTGGGCAACCATTGGTGTTTTATATTTGAAGAACAAACCTATTTTAACATGCTTGAATTTTATAGAGGTATATTCTAATACGCAAATAGTGAATAGCTTTTGACACGATGCCTGTTTGTTATACTGATGGATATTTTCTAACATCTGTATTTTGGATCTGCTCATTTATATTGGTAGTTACTGTACAGGATGTTTTATCCGTTGCTGTGGTGATTATTATAGATATATGACATAAATTGGAGAAGTATGATTTTTTTTTTTTGGTAAAAACTAAGTAACCATGTACCAAACTACAGTCAGATGTTTTAGCATAAACAATATTTTTCTATCAAACCATTAACCACTAATGTTTTTTTTTTTTTTCTGTAAATGTATTACGCACAGTAGCTTTTCAATAGAAAGCATTTCATTGTTCTGTTACCCTTATGGAGAACAAGTATATATTTTTTCCACGTGTAAATAAATGTCAATAATGGAGCTGTGTTGGCATAAATCTAGTTCTGTTCCTTTGCCTTTTAATTATAGTATCGTATTTAGGTATTCTAAGTGTAGAATTGAACTACTGAACTGTTACCCACTTCTCAGACTATTTCAAATATAGTGAATTAAGCTATAAACTCCATCATAATGCACAATGTTTACATCTAACATGTATTTTTAAGTGCAGCTCGCCATTTTAATGGAGTGCTTAGCAGTAGTTAGCAGTAAACCGTTTAGCTCACCTGAATATGTTCGTAGATTTGTGTTAGATGTTTTCTTTGGAATGGAAATATTAATATTTTATTTATAAACATCATAATTTTTTCGCTTATTTCAGTTAATGTCATAAAACTAGCGAGCTAAGCCGGTAGTACTTACAGCGTCGTGTAAACACGGCCGAAGAAGACGCGAAAAGCGTAGGATTTGACAAACTGAATCATTTGAGTGAGTCATTTTCGTTGGAGCCGCTTCGATTGATTCAAACTCGTGACTTCGATCATTCAGTTCAAACGATTCACTAGCCAAAAAAAAAAAACCAGATTAAAAGAGGCATTCATTTTGGAATTTCGACATCGCTTGTAATGAAATTAAAAAGCACGTATAGTGATGGGTGAAACGGAGCTTTTCGAAATTCCAAATCAGTTAAACCAATTGCGTCGCAAAATGATTCACTCTATGAAAGTGCTAGAATCGGATCGTGAATCGCGAATCAGTTTATTCAGATCGGAACTTTGGAGCAGGTTAGCGAATTCTATTCAATTCAGCTCAATTAATCCACTGAATGATTCGCGATCCGCGCTCCGAACTACTGATCTGAAATGATGGTTCGCGAATCATTATGCAGATGGAACTCCGGAGCGCGAATCATTTGATTCAGATCGAGACTTCGGTGCGGGTATGACGATTTTCGTTTGTTTGTTTTTCAAAAATATTTTCTTAAACAGTAGAAAACATCAAACCATTAAGACAGTACAGTTAGTTGTAAAAACAAAACAGAAAGATGAAAGAAAATTAACCATGGTTTTATTATAGTAAACGTGTAATAACCATGTTTTCTTTTTTATTTGTTTGTATAACCACAGTTTTACTACAAATACTATGGTTAAACTATGGTTAGTGTAATAAAACCATAGTTAATTTGTGGTTAACATGGTTTAACTATAATAAACCTTTTTTTCCTGTTTTTTTTTTTTTTTTTTTTTAAGCTTTAAACTAATGTGTGGTTTGTTAGGATGGACAATATTTGGCCGAGATACAACTATTTGAAAATCTGGAAAAAAATGCAAAAAAATCTAAATATTGGGAAAATCGCCTTTAAATTGTCCAAATAAAGTTCTTAACAATGCATATTACTAATCAAAAATTAAGGTTTGATATATTTACATTAAGAATTTTACAAAATATTTTCACGGAACATGATCTTTAATATCCTTAATCCTTTAATATACTTAATATCGTAATGATTTTTGGCATAAAATAAAAATCAATAATTTTGACCCATACAATGTATTTTTGGCTATTGCTACAAATATACCCCAGCGACTTAAGACTGATTTTGTGGTCCAGGGTCACAATTATATTTCTAGTATTCAAGTACAAAAATCACATAGAAAGTTGTTTTAGACTTATTTATTACAATTAAATGTTTGGTTTTAGATCAGAAAAATTGTACAATGATCAAAATCGTACTGTAAATTGGTAATTTTCCATGAAAGATTAATTCAATTACAATTATCTGATGCATAAAAACAGTAAAAGAACAAAACATTAAATAAATAATAATTTATTTTGTAAATAAATACAAAATTTAATTGAAAGACATATATTGTAGACAAACATGTACATTAGAACCAAAAACAGACCAAAAATTGTGCAAAAATACATCGTTATAGTAGTAAAATTAACTACATAGGAAGTACTGAGCTAGAATTATATATAAAGACGTATAAGAATATTCCATAAATAATTAAAAACAAAGTCAGAGATTTAATATATACATTCAGCTCTGATGTAGTGCCTTTTCTTCAAGTAGTTCCACCGCTGAAGTGTATTATCGTTTGGACAGTTGATTCGAGAGCCAATCCAGTCCTTCATATAAACCTGATCCTTGAACCGCACATGTGGGCTGAACAAACCACTGTGAGAAAGACAGAGAAACAGGTGTTTACTTCACTGAAACACACTACATCATACATTACATGTCAAACAGAGTCTGTATGTCTTACCTGTCTTCCTCTCAGTGCGTGTAAACCCAGTCTTTCTGTCAGCTCATGGACCGGCATGGCTTTGGGTAAATCCTGCTTGTTTGCAAAAACTAATAGAACCGCGTCTCTCATCTCATCCTCAGCCAGCATTGCGTTTAGCTCCTCTGCTGCCATTTCAATCCGGTCATGATCGCTGCTGTCCACCACAAAGATCAAACCCTAAATCATACAAACACACATTTACACTCAATACAGCTCATAAAAGTGGCTGGTTAGATTTTAAATGTTGTTGAAATTGAAATTTACCTTAGTGTTTTGATAGTAATGTCTCCAAAGGCGTCTGATAACATCCTGACCGCCGACATCCCAAACGGTGAAAGAGATGTTTTTATATTCAACTGTCTCCACGTTAAAACCTAGAGAGAATCAGTCATTATTGGTCACAATTCAAGCAGTCTATATGATTCTGTACTTGTAAAACTTCCTTTCAAACTGTTAATATATTTATTTGAGCTTAAGTTTCTTACCTAGAGTTGGGATAGTTGTGACAACTTCACCAAGTTTGAGTTTGTAGAGGACTGTTGTTTTCCCTGCTGCATCCAGACCAACTTAAAGAAAAAATACTTACATTTATTCCACAATGAATAAGTACAAGATTCATAATTGGAATATTTTCTTAAGTTTTATTACATTTCATGAAAACTGATTAAGAAACAATAAAGAAACAATAATCAAACATTAAAGTACTCACCCATAAGCAACCTAATTTCTTTTTTATCAAAGAGACGAGGGAAAAGGCTAGAGAAGAACAAGCCCATTTTTAAAAAAGTGCGGATGGAAAGCTCTGTTCGTTGTATTTAGGCCCGGAGGTTGAGGCTCTGGTTGTTTGAATGATGAAGCTGTGATTGTGTGATGGTTTATATAGGCTTTTTTTTTTTTTTTTTTTTTTTTAGTTTCGGTTTGACTGACAGCTCAACACCGCCACTCTCACAGCAGACGCGCTCAGGTTCTCTCGAGGCAAATCCAACGTGTTCGATATGACGTCACCTACTGTACCACGTGACTACATTTAAGTCAAATAAACAAGAGTTACTCGTTTTAATGTCAAAAGGCAGTATAAGTGAAGAGCTTTGTGAGACAGTATTGAAAATATTATTTTTGCTTATTTTATGAGTAACATTTATGCCACAGAGCCTCTCCCAAAATCTTAGCAATAAAAAAAAGCAGTTATAATTTTAAATAATTAACTTTTTTTGTAGTAGCCTAAAAACCCCTTCAGCCCTCTTCGATAGTATATAATGTGAATTTAAACTTAAATTAAAAAATTAATTACATTACAAAGCCTGAAAACCACATCGCGAATGATCATATATTTATTCAGTCAAGAGATTTTAAACTTTAGATTGTAGCTAGATTTGTTTATACGAATAATAAACTTAACCAAAATGAGATTTCCAACTTAAACTTAAAAAGTTCGTTTAGTCACGTGGTACAGTAGGTGACGTCATATCGAACGCGTTGGATTTGCCGCGAGTTAAACTGAGCGCGTCTGCCGTGAGAGTGGCTGTGTTGAGCTGTCAATCAAACCGGAAGTAAAAAAATAAAAAAAAGAGTCTATATAAATACAAACACGCACACTTGAGCCTGAGCTCTACACATTTATTGTATATAAATAAGCAAGCAGCTTTTTCATCTTGCTGTATCAAAACATGGGTGTCTTCTTCTCCAACCTTCTCTGGCGTCTCTCGAAGAAGAAAGAAATGAGGTTGCTTATGGGTGAGTAAATGCTTTTTCTATAACCCTATATTTACTGTAATTATTTTTATTTTTCTATATATTTTTTTAATTTTGAGAAACTATTTAACTACTTTTCTGTTGCAAATACTATTTTTTTTACTTAAATATTGTTTAATAAATGTTAATATAATTAAAGTATATTTATTATATATATTATACTTATAAGTACCCTATTTAATGAAACAGTACTGTGCATGTTAATTAGACCTAATTGATATATGAAATTTAATCAAACTTAAGAAAATATTCTAATTATGAATCTTACATATTCATGGTGAAATAAATGTTAATATTTCTTCTTCAAGTTGGTCTGGATGCAGCGGGGAAAACAACAGTCCTCTACAAACTCAAACTTGGTGAAGTTGTCACAACTATCCCAACTATTGGTAAGCAACTCAAGCAAGCTGTAGTTTATCTAAATTATGACACATTTATGTAACTGCTCATAATTCTGCCATCTGTAGGTTTTAACGTGGAGACAGTTGAACATAAAAACCTCTCATTCAATGTTTGGGATGTTGGTGGTCAGAATTTAATTCGAGGCCTCTGGAGACATTACTATCAAAACGCCAAGGTAACACCAAGCTTTAAATACACTATAGTGTGTTTTTAGTTTGCAAAACTTGTCTTAAAGAGCCATTGTTCATGTGTGTTTCAGGGTCTGATCTTTGTGGTGGACAGCAGCGATCATGACCGGATTGATACGGCAGCAGAGGAGCTAAACGCAATGCTGGCGGAGGACGAGATGAGAGATGTGGTTCTGTTAGTTCTTGCTAACAAGCAGGATTTACCCAAAGCCATGCCGGCCCACGAGCTGACAGAAAGACTGGGTTTACACTCACTGAAAGGAAGACAGGTGAGACACAAACTCTGTTTGACATGTAATGCATGATGAGTGTTTTAGTGAAGTAAACACCTGTTTCTCTGTCTGTCTTGCAGTGGTTTGTTCAGCCCACATGTGCGACTCAAGGATCAGGTTTATATGAAGGACTGGATTGGCTCGCGAATCAACTGTCCAAATAACCCTAATGCTGGAACTTTATTTTTGGGTTTTTGTGGCCTGATACTTGAAAATAATACACTACTGTAACTGAATTTAACAGCCTCCAGCTGTTTATTACCTCAACAGAATGTTGGTTAATTATATATTATTAAATGAAAACTGTATATTTTATATTGTAAGGTTACTTCTGAAAAAAACAACACGTTTTATTGTTAATTTTTGTTGTTATAATTCTTGTTATGTGGATTTTGAAAGACAGTTATGCGTGTTTTAAGGTGTTTTGTTGTATGTGGACCTTGAAAGAATGAGCTGAAGTCTGCCTGAAATAAATATCTGTGCCTTTCAATTATCTCCAATAAATGTATTTATTTTCAAACATTGTCTCATTTAAAAAAAATAAATATTACAGAAAATGCATAAGAAATAGAGTATGTTTGGTATAGTAGATATATTAATGTACGATGTATATGTAATGCATGAGTGCATAAATAAAAACAGAATTGCCTAATCAGAATGTAAACATTTTCATAATATTGTGTTTATAATTTTGCAATAATGGATCCAATAAATGATTAATTTATACAAAGAAATGTAGTATGTTTATGTTTTACTTTCAATAACTAATCATATTTGCAGAATGAATGACATTTTTGAAAAATACTGACTATTAATTTGTCGTTTAGCTAATGTCTTTATCATAACAACCAAGACAATATGATGCCATGCTCAAAAAAATGAAACTATATGTATATAGTAACCATGTATGACAAGAATTATATTATAAAAGACAATACATGTAATTGTACTGTAAAATGTTACACAAATATTATGGTAAAATATTGTAATGACAACAATAGTATTTAATTTTCACTGAAATATTTTTACTATTTAAAATAGCCAATTTCTATTTGAATATATTTTACAATGTAATTAATTCCTGTGCTTTAAAAGCTGAATTTTTAGCATCATTACTCCAGTCACATCATTCTAATATTTTGATTTCCTTTAAAAATAAAAAGTATTATTATTATTATTATTATTATTATTATTATTATTATTATTATTATTATGTTAAAAACAGCTGAGTAGAATTTTTTCAGGTTTCTTTCAAGTTCAGAAGAACAGCATTTATCTGAAATAGAAATCTTTTGTATCATTATAAATGTCTTTATCATCACTTTCGATCAATTTAAAGCATCCTTGCTAAATAAAAGTATTAATTTCTATAATTTCTTTTTCCAAATTTTCTTTTTTTTATTTCAGATAAATGCTGATATTTGGATCTTTCTATCCATCAAAGACTCCTGAAATAAAAGTACTCAACTGTTTTAAATATTGATAATAATAATAGTAATAATAAATGTTTCTTGAACAGCAAATCAGCATATTAGAATGATTTCTAAAGGTGACATGTTCTCAGCCCAACCTTAAGTCATCACATGATAGTCCATCTGATGTGTTATTTTAGGTACTTTTTACAGTAAAAAAGTATAGGCTGAAATATTAACATTTTAATGACAAAACCGTCACCAAAATGCTTCAAACATTATCAGTGTTTTACGGTAAATATCTGGCAACCACAGCTGCTAGGTTATTTCTTTAGTCTGTTTTTAACAAAAAACGTTTTTACTGCTTGTATTTCCCATTTATTTAGTTAAACTGTATTCAAATGAAATCAAAAATTTAAAACTTTACAGTGTAAAAAAAAAAAGTTTAAACACGTGGTACAGTACGTGACGTCATATCGAACGCGTTGGATTTGCCTAGAGAGAACCTGAGCGCGTCTGCTGTGAGAGTGGCGATGTTGAGCTGTCAGTCAAACCGAAAGTTAAAAAGCCTATATAAACCAACACACACTGAACACACACCATTTCCAATCTCAGCTTTTAACTCGGCGTTTATCTTCAGTAACAGCGGTTCTGTCTTATTGCAAACATGGGCAACTATTTCTCACAGCTTTTCTCTCGTCTCTTTCCGACGAGGCAGATTAAGATGCTTATGGGTGAGTAAATCTTTTTCTCCAAACTTTGAATTTAATGTCTTATAGTTCGGTGTAGGCTACCTTAAGTGTTTAAATAATTTTAATGACCATAATGTAAAATTAGCATAGACTATTATATGTATAATATAATAATATATGTATGGATAACATTTTCTAGATAAACAAAACTTTTTTTTTTCATTTAGATAAATGTTTATTTAAAGTGACATTAACAGCAAAGGAAGGCACCCTAATGCCTAATTAAAAAAAAAAATAATAATAATAATAATTAATTGGCAAACTATTAAGAACGAGAAATATTAATCTGTATTTGCAAATAATTCCAATAAATGATGAATTGAAAACACATACACAAATTGAATTGAAAACACGTACATGTAATGATGAAAACACACGCACACATATATATATATATATATATATTTGTATACATATATATATTTTTTTGTATAAATCGTGTGTATGTGTGTGTGTATAACATTTTTAGAAAGAAACAATTATTTAAAATAAACAACATATTAATTTTTCATTCAGATAATTGTCTGTCTAAATTGACATTAACAGCTAAGGCACCCTAATGCCATCTTATAATATATAAATACATTTTTATAAATATATTAATAAAACATCACTGAATCAGAATTTAAACGGTATAACAGCAAATATTATATAATATTATATAACAGTAGTAGTATTATTTATATAATTTATCACAAGTATATATATATTTGTATTAATTTAATAATCTGATGTAGGCTATGAATATTTCCATTGTGGAATAAATGTTAATATTTCTTCTTTAAGTTGGTCTGGATGCAGCAGGGAAAACAACAGTCCTCTACAAACTCAAACTTGGTGAAGTTGTCTCAACTATCCCAACTATTGGTAAGCAACCTGTAATTGATGTTGTACATTTGTCATGTCTTTCCTTATGTGGATTAATATTCAAATTTTTAATTTTCTCTAGGTTTTAATGTTGAAACAGTTGAATATAAAAACATCTCCTTCACTGTTTGGGATGTTGGCGGTCAGACCAAAATCAGAGCTCTTTGGAAATATTATTATCAGTACACTGAGGTAAGAGTTCAACATAGACATGACTGTATATACAGTATGATTTTGCAGTTATATAATATTTAAAACAATATTTGTGTTTGTGTGATTCAGGGTCTGATCTTTGTGGTGGACAGCAGTGATCATGACCGGATTGAAATGGCAGCGGAAGAGCTAAACACAATGCTGGCGGAGGACGAGATGAGAGACGCAGTTCTGTTAGTTCTTGCTAACAAGCAGGATTTACCCAAAGCCATGCCGGTCCATGAGCTGACAGAAAGACTGGGTTTACACGCACTGAAAGGAAGACAGGTGAGACATACAGACTCTGTATGACATGTAATGCATGATGTAGTGTGTTTCAGTGAAGTAAACACGTTTCTTTATCTCTCTTTTGCAGTGGTTTGTTCAGGCCACATGTGCGGTTCAAGGATCAGGTTTATATGAAGGACTGGATTGGCTCGCGAATCAAATATCCAAACGATAAAATGCTAAAATGTAGCCTGTATATTATGTCTCCATCTTAATTTTTTATATTGAGATATTTATGGGATATTACCACAGTATATTTTTATATATAATTCTAGTTCAATACATTCTGTATTGTTAATTTACCACTATCAAGATGTTTTGAAATAATTCTTGGTCGATTTTTGCTCTAATGTGCGTGTCTGTCTGTGAAAGGCACATTGATACACTAGATTGTAGCTGAATTCATAAATTATGCACTACTGCTGTACTATGTGCAATGATTTTATTATTTTATTTATCTAGTACTGTATTTAATTTACTGTTGATTTACTGCTGTAAAAAACATGCTGTTATATGTCTTGTTTGACTTATTTTAGTATGTCTTGTAGCATTTGTACTTTGAAAGAACAAACTGATGTCTGCCTGAAATAAATGTACCTGTGCCTTTCATATATCTCCAATAAATCATGAATATTTATTTACAGCATATGCGTATGTGTTGTTTAATAAATAAATATTACATGATAAAAAATTGCATGAGAAATAGAGTAAGTTTTGAACAATTATGATAGATAGATAGATAGATAGACAGATGTAGATGTAATGAATTAATAAATAAAAAATAAAAATGATTGCTAAATTAGAATGTAAACATGATCATAATATTTATCAAGAAAAATAGGATAGCTAGATAACTAGATAGGTAGATAGACGAAAATACAAATGAATAAAAACAGGAAATATTAATCTGTGATTGTAAATAATTCCAATAAATGATGAATAATTTATAATATATATATATAATAATAATATATGTATGGATAACATTTTTTAGATAAACAAAACTTTTTTTTTTTCATTTAGATAAATGTTTATTTAAAGTGACATTAACAGCAAAGAAAGGCACCCTAATGCCTAATTAAAAAAAAAAAAAATAATAATAATTATTAATTGGCAAACTATTAAGAACGAGAAATATTAATCTGTATTTGCAAATAATTCCAATAAATGATGAATTGAAAACACATACACAAATTGAATTGAAAACACGTACATGTAACATGTAAACATGTACGCACACACACGCACACACACACATTGACATTAACAGCTAAGGCACCCTAATGCCATCTTATAATATATAAATACATTTTTATAAATATATTAATAAAACATCACTGAATCAGAATTTAAACGGTATAACAGCAAATATTATATAATATTGTATAACAGTAGTAGTATTATTTATATAATTTATCACAAGTATATATATATTTGTAAGTTTAACAAGAACTTAAATATTATATAATAATATTATATAGCAGTAATATTATTATTTCTATAATTTATGGTAGTTTTTTAAGTTTGATAATTAAGTTAAAAATTAAGAAAAAAGAAAAGAAAACAAAGGAAAAGAAAAGAAAAGAGAAAAGAAAAACAGAACAAAGTACAAAAAATAACTTGTAGGTAAATAATCAAGAAAAGTGATGTTTTTAAAGTTTTCAAGCTCTTCATCATGTTTCATGATGTGGCACCGCTGACGTCATTTCGACCGCGTTGGAGCCGCTGCGCCTGCGAGCACAAGTGTGACGTGGTCGAGAAACAGTCGCGTTCAAACTGCTGCACAAAACACACTTTGAACTGTACAGAGAGACGACAGACGGAAAGAAAACAGAAGAAAGAGTTATTCGGACACATCTGCCGATGTAAGCTGGAGTTTGAGCAGGTTGATATTTAACGGACGTTGATCTGAAGTGCTGAAAGCTGCTGTGCTAAAGCGCTAGCGGCGGTTCCTCTTAGTTGAACTCCTCGAATAAGTTTGACTTCTACACTTTTTTTCTTGTTTTTGAGCCGTTTTTAACATGGGGTTGACCATTTCAAGCGTCTTTTCTCGCTTGTTTGGGAAAAAGCAGATGAGAATTCTCATGGGTGAGTTAGAAGTTAATTGTTTTTGTGAGTTAGCTTTGATAAATGGCTATTTCGTGTACATCTTGTTGACATTTTACAATACAGTATGTTTTTGAAGCTCTTTCTATACAAGTTATGTATGAATGCTGTTTGACGTTGAAATGAATTCAAACTGGTGATGAATCAGTAAATCAAACACTTGTTGTTTTAAAGAGTTTCTTGGTCGTTTCCCAAGAAATAGGAAGGTATTTATGCAAACAAAAGTTTTCCAGTATGTTTGACTTGATTTGATTCCTGTTATCCTTTAGTTGGTCTGGATGCAGCAGGGAAAACCACAATCCTCTATAAACTCAAACTGGGAGAAATTGTCACAACCATTCCAACTATAGGTAAGTTATATAAGATGAAACTTTTATCCTGTTTTTGCCACAAGATGAAATGTGATGACTTCTCACAATTCTGTTTTTTCTCTCGCAATTCTGAGCAAAATTGCATGATGTAAAGAGACAGAAAGTCACAATTACCTTTTTTGTTTTTGTTCTGTGACAGAAACAAATAGAATTCTGAGATGTAAGCAGAATTCCGAGAGGAAAAAGTCAAAATTGCAAGAAAAATGTCAGAATTCTGAGTTTACATTTCGCAATGCTGCGTTTTTTCCTTAGAATTGTGTGAAAAATGTCTGAGCCACAATTACCTTTTTTATTTTTATTCTATGGCAGAAACAAATAGAATTGCGAGATGTAAACAGAATTCTGAGGAAAAAAAATTCTGAATTGCAAGAAAAATGTAATTTTACATTTTGTAATTTTGAGTTTTTCTTCAGAAATATGAGAAAAATGTCTGAATTATGAGACAAAAAGCCACAATTACCTTTTTTTTTTATTCTGTGGCAGAAACGAATAGAATTGCAAGATGTAAACAGAATTCTGAGGGGAAAAAAGTCAGAATTGCGAGAAAAATGTCAGAATTCTGAGACAGAAAGCCACAATTACCTATTTTATTTTTATTCTGTCGTAGAAACAAATAGAATTGTGAGATGTAAACAGAATTCTGAGGAAAAAAGTCAGAAATGCGAGAAGAATGTTTTTTTTTTTCTTCAGAGTTGTGAGAAAAATGTCTGAATTGTGAGACAAAAAGTTGCAATTATATTTTTTATTGTTTATTATGTGTTGGAAAAATGTATAATTGTGGTATTTAAACCAAATTCTTAGAAAAAATTAGAACTGCAAAATATAAATTCAATTGTTAGGGGGAAAAAGCAAAAATTCTGGAAAAAAAAAAAACAAACAAAAAAAAAACCCTTACAAACAATTTTATATCTCACAAAAAAACATGTTTTTAAAAAAGGTTATATCTTGCAACTCTGACTTTATATCTTGAAATTTTGACTTCAGGATTGCAAGAAAAGATAGAATTGTGAGATATAAACTCAAAATTGTGAGACAAAGTCTCAATTACCGTATTATTATTTTTTTTTCTGTGGCGGAAAGGGCTCCCATAGATAATAGATTATATACATCTAAACAAAGGGAGAATTTCCACCTAAAATTATGATATTCTTTGGATTTTTATATTATAGTAAGTATATTTTTAATGCACTGAAATTCTCACAAATACATGTATAGGTCATGTTTGAGTTTAAAATCAAATATTTACCTTTAAATTTTAATTTTGCATGAAGAAAATAAAGAATTTATAAAGATTTTTCATGGCCCGAATGATTTATTACATGTGAACAACTGCAAAGATCTGCATCTCTTGCATGATATCGCACCCAACCCTGTGTGCCTCCTTTAGGTTTTAACGTCGAGACGGTCGAATACAAGAACATCTGCTTCACCGTGTGGGATGTGGGTGGTCAGGATAAGATCAGGCCTCTTTGGAGGCACTACTTCCAGAATACCCAGGTAAAGAGATGCATCACATCGCGGTGGGACATCGCCTCGCACGCCGTTAAGATAGTCAAACAACAATGGAGTCGCAGCATTCCAGCAGGATGAAATGCTCATTCTTCCATGGCCATACTGATTGAGTTTGATCGCCCAGCCTTGTGAGCTGCTAGAAAAACAACTATGGGTGTGTAGTTATAGTTTGGCTGGATGCCGTTAATATGCTTTGTATGAGGATGTTGCTGTTACTATTAGGATTAAGTTGAACTGGAATGGCCTTTGCCAGAGTTTGATTTAGAGAACAGAACAGTTTCCCTTCTGTTCGTGTAGTTCTCTTTTTCTTTGCTGCATGTTGGAGATTATAGCTCGATCAATAAGATCAAAATAGAATTTCTAACTTGTGCTTGTTCTTTATTTTCTGAATGAATCATTTTAAGGATTTCTAAAGACGTTTATAGATGATCTTGAGGCCGTAGAAACTCAGCCAGTGACATAAAATAAGAAATATGAATCAGTCTTTAACCTTAAAACCTAACTGTGACAGCCCAATAAGTTGTGTAATGATAATAAAACCTAGTTTTTAAGTTCTGCAACTTAAAGGGGGCATCGGATGCAAAATTCACTTTTACATGCTGTTTGCATATAAATGTGTCTTAGCAGTTTGTGAACAGAACCACCCTACAATGATAAAAATCCATTCACGGTTTCAATCCCCAAAAAAAAACTAAAAAAAAAAACAAACAAAAAAAAGCCCGTCAAAAAGTCTCGTAGTTCTGTAGTTAGATGTGCGTAAGTGAACATTACCAGCCTTTAAAAATGAAAATGAATGTCAAAATTAAGAATAACAAGAGCTCTGACAAAAACTTTCTTTACATGCTTTTACATATTTTTTTTAATCAGCAAATCGGTTCTGAAAATGACCGATATCGGTAACCAATAAAATGTTTAATAACGATGCCGATTATTAAGCATTTTTATGGTTATCGGTAATTTACAAAACCGATTTAAAAAGTTTTTGTCAAAGCCCTTGTTATTCTTAATTTTGACATTCATTTTTTTTAAATTTACAGCAGACATGTATATCGATTCAAAATATCTGTTATCGGTTTACTTGATCGGTAATTATCGGCATTGGCCCTGAAAAACGCATATTGGTCGACTCCTGCATAATAGTCTTCATTTTCTCCCAACATCAGAGCAACTGAGGACGAAGTGGATTAGTTTTGTTTTTATGGCAACACGTTGCCGACTACACAAAAAAACAAAAGAGAGGGGTGGGGTGAGCAGTAGCTCATTAACATTTACATGGCACAAGAGACATGGCACTTAAACAGGTTGCTGTAAACAGCTGTTTTTGACGATTGAGGAATTTTAACCAAAGTGTGTTGCAGACATTTAATTAAAACCCTAAAGAATCATACCAAATTGTGGAAAATAGGCATCCGATGTCCCCTCAATGGTGATCAGATACAGTAGGATAGGTAGTATTATTTCTAAACAGCAGAAGCGCTAATAACAGTCAAATGTTGTGAAGTGTGTAGCACCTACTGCTCTGCAGATTCAGGGTCAACCGTTATGTGCTTTTCAGGGCTCATACCGATTATTACAGATATTATTATTACGATAACCGATATTTTGAACCGATATACATGTCTGGTGTAAAAATGAAAATAAATGTCCAAATTAGGAATAGCAAGGGCTCTAACAAAAACTTTTTGTTTAAATGCTTTTAAATTATTTTATCGGCAAATTGATTTTGAAAATGACCAATAACCATAAAAATGCTTAATATTGACACAGATAATCGGTCAACCCCTACTGCATATCCATCTCACAACTTTAGACACCAATGACTAGTGCTCATTTTCAAAGTGTTGCAATTAAGGCCTTAAAGGGATAGTTCACCCCAAATTCTATTATCATTTACTCATGTTACATTTTTACGTTTACATTTCTCACCCTCAGTTTGTTACAAACCTGTATGAATTTCTTTTATTTTGAACATAAAAGAAGACATTTGGAAGAATGAGGGGTAACTGATAGTTGCTGGTCCCCACCGACTTCCATAGTATTTTTCATTTTCCATTTTTGTGTGTACTATCCCTTTAAATGTTGCATACTTGCAAATCTTCCTCAGTATTTTGTCTCATTTTCCAATACAGTCAAGATACTGTTACTTCAGATGCAAAATGAAGATATGAAATCTTGTCTTCTGAGAAATTTAAGTTGTTTATACTGAACAAAAACAAAAAATTGAAATGAAATTTTTTCCTTTGATTTAAGTGTTTTTTTACTCCATTGGCAGACATTTGTACTTGTTTTAATCATAAACATTTTGATCAGTTTCTTAGAAAGCAAGACTTTTGTCTTTTAATGTCTTTTGAATTAAGAATTTTTAGACATCTGCACTGGAAAACATCTGTAAAAGTTAAATTTACATTCAAAAAACCTATAAGAACTTGTGCATGATATTTTCTGACTATAAATGTGACATGCTGTTTCTTCAGGGTCTGATCTTTGTCGTGGACAGTAACGATCGTGAGCGAGCACAGGAAGCCGCAGAAGAGCTTCAGAAGATGGTGAGGAAACGCCCTTATGAGATGCAAAAGAGCATGAGTAACTACTAACAAAACACTTCTTTTATTGTGCACAGTTGCCTGTGTGAAGTAGTTCTGTTTCAAATTGCCATAAATATCTGCACATATTTTGTCTTCAACAGCTTCAGGAGGATGAACTGAGAGATGCGGTTCTGCTGGTTTTCGCAAATAAACAAGATTTACCAAACGCAATGCCCATCAGCGAGATGACAGACAAACTTGGCCTGCAAGCACTCAGGAGCAGAACTGTGAGTTATGCAATTATACACTTAATGTGCAATGTTATTATTATAGTTATGCATAATTATAAGCACCTTTAAAAAATACATAACAATATTGGTTATTAAAATTTATACATGGATCACTTACCTGTAATTAATCATATTTTGGTTAATAATTTGTGCAATACAGTCAAACATTTGGAATAATACGTTTTTCTAAATGTTTTTGAAAATTATACTCACCAAGGCTGCATTTATGTGATTAAAAATCCAGTAAAAAGAGTCATATTGTGATATAATATTAAAATTTAAAATAGCTGCTTTTTATTGGAATATATTTTAAAGTGTAATTTATTTCTGTGATCAAAACTAAATTTTCAGCATCATTACTCCAGTCTTCAGTGTCAGCAAATTGGCATATTATAATGGTTTCTTAAGGATCATGTGACATTGGAGTAATGATGCTGAAAATTCAGCTTTAATCACAGAAATAAATTACATTTTAACATATATTCAAAAACAAAACAGTTATTTAAAATAGCAAAAATATTTGCAAATTTTTACTGTACTTTTGATCAAATAAACACATCCTTGGTGAGCAATAAGAGACTTCTTTTAAAAACATTTTACAATTTTTCATTCACTTAAATGCATACTGTATCCATTTTTTGGTAAAAATATGTTTATATTGTGCTTTTCTTCAGTGGTATGTCCAGGCGACCTGTGCGACTCAGGGGACGGGTTTATACGAGGGATTAGACTGGCTTTCCGACCAGCTCTCCAAACGCTAAACTGCACTTCCTGTTCAAGCAGGATGTGTGCTGTTCCAAAGGACATGATTAGCGGAGTTGATGCAGCACAGAAGCTGTTCATGTATCATTTACGTTTGATTGTTACCAAAAATCCGCCTGCTGATGTCAATCTACAGCAGTGCATTTTAACATTTTGTTCCTTTTTTAATTCGTTGCACCTTTGACCTTGACTGACATTTCTCCCAGATTCATTCCACTTGATGTTTGTAGCCATATAGATCTGACCACAGTATGAAAAATACTAGATTTTGTTATGAAGCTCTTGCAGTAGCTCTGGGTTCTTGTTACAGTAAGCATCAAGCATTGTGTTAATAATGATAACTTGTGTGTATTTATAAAAATGCTCTATTTTTGCTCCCTCAGCTTGATTTATTCCATAATTTTCATACCGCGCAGCTCATGCCCAGGCGTTTGCATGCCATACATCCAGGGAAATGTTCTCAGAGAAGCATGCATCTGATAAATAAATGATTATTCTTGCAGTAGCACACTTAGAGACTGGCAATGCATTGATGTAAGCATTAGTTTTAATGCTTCTAAAATGCATGAGTTTATATTGGGAACTATTCCGATGCCTGTGTTGTAAATAAGCAGCCTTTTTATGTACGTAAACACAGTTGCCTTAAACATGTTGTGCTTTACTATGTGAATGCACTCGCCCGTTACCCTTTTGATTTAGCATTTCAATTGAGAACAAACCAGTGCAAATGTTTAAGACATATCCAAATGTTTTTATTCCCAGCTTTTGAGATTATTCAAATGGTGCTTGGAATCGTCTAGCTGTTACCCTTTTTAAAAATGTATTATGAGTAAAGAAATAAGCAAATAAAAGTCTGAAATACTTCACTTGTGTGTGTGTGTGTGTGTGTGTATTAACAAAGGCTCAAGAGAGAAATTAATTAATTATATACAGGTTGCTCACTGCTGAAAACTGATGGTATTCATGTTTATTATTAAAGAAATATTTCACCCAGAAATGAAAATGTACTTGCCCTTGGCCATCCAAGATGTAGATGAGAGTTTGTTTCTTCATCAGATTTGGAGAAATGTAGCATTGCATCACTTGCTCACCAATAGAAAACGGACTGGGTGCAGTCATTGAGAGTCCAAACAGCTGATAAAAACATTACAATAATCCACACCACTCCATCAGTTAATGCTTTGAAAAGACAAAAGCTGTGTGTATAAAACTAAACTTTTTAACTTCAAACCATTGTTTCCATCTAAAACACAAGTCCATAATCCATAATAATGCTGTGCGAAGCTAATATTCTCATCACGTTATCATTGTAGATTAGTCACAGAATGTTTGTCTTGTCATGTGTGACATGTGACGTATCAAACTAGACGTGTCAATAAGCTCTTAACTGATTGGCTTGTGCAACAAAGCGTCCTGCGAATTTTCCGCTCGAGTTGAAAAGTTACTCATTCTAGTTTACTCGCTTGAATAAAAAACATTTTCTGCAACAGCGGGATGTCAAATCGTACGTGTCAATCAGGTGTCAGTAAGTTCTTTGCTGATTGGCTTGCGCAACAACGTGCCATTTGAATTTCCCGCTCAAGTTGAATGTCGTGATGTTTAATTTTTCAAATATGTTACATTCGCAGCAAACGCGTCGCCCAATTTGCATCACCTGGTGTGAATTCGAGACTTTACATTGACTTAGTATGTAATCTATTCGGACAAATAATTATGTGCTTTAGGTAAAGGTGAAGTGAATATTTGCATCACGTTACTCGCTCTAGACTACTCACAGGATGTTTTTCAGGTCACTTGCGCGAATAAAAGAAATTTATAAAAAAAAAAAAAAAAAAAAAACAGCTGGACATGTTAAATCATACGTGTCAATAAGCTCTTTGCTCATTGGCTCGCGCAACAATACGCCATGCAAATTTTCCACTCCAGTTGAATTTTTTTTAACTTGCGTGGAAGACAAAATTGAGGCGAATATTGCCTGTTTGCGACAAACGCGTCACCAATTTGCATCTGCATCACCCGGTATGAATTTGTGTCTTTACATTGATTTTGTATGCAATCTATTTGTGTGAATAATTAAATTCACTTTAAATTCACTTTTGGCAAAAGCAAATATTTGCATCGCGTTACTCGCTCTAGATTACTCACGGGATGTTCTTTGCATCATTATTGTCTCACGTGGTATGCAAATTTTCCACTCAAATTGAATTTTTTTTTTTTTCAGCTTGTGCAGAAGACGTGATGGAGGCGAATATCGCGCATTCACGCCTAGAATGAATTCACATTTATTCGTGCAAATAATTAAATTAGCTTTAAATTCAATTTTGGCAAAGGCAAAGTGAATATTTGTATCGTGTTATTTGCTCACTTGTGGGATGTTTTTTTGCGTCTCATGCGACAACACACCATGCAAATTTTTGCTCAAGGTGAATACTCACTCTAGATTACTCAGGGGATATTTTTTGCATCACTATTGTCTCCCATGGCATGCAAATTTTCCACTCAAATTGATTTTTTTTTTAACTTGCATGGAAGACGTGATTGAGGCAAACCCAATTTGCATCTATACATTGATTTTCTGTGTAAACTAATAAAATAATAATTAAAAAAACGTTCTGATACAGCCAGATGTGTCAAATTGTACATGTCAATAAGCTCTTCACTTATTGGCCATGATTTTCCGCTTGAGTTGAATTTTTCAATTTGCACAGAAGATGCGACTGAGGCGAACATTGTGTGTTCACTGCACGAGTCGCCCAATTTGCGTCATTTGCGTCACCCAGCATGAATTCATGTCTATTTGCGTCTTTACATTGATTTTGTATGTACTTTACTTGCACAAATAATTCAGTTCACTTCTGGTGCACGCACCATAATGCTTCAAAAGGTGTCCTGCCTGAATTAGGAGAGAAATCTGCACAGATCAAACACCGTTTACAATCCAAAACAGGTCAAAACAAATACGTGGGTGGATTTTGATGTGAGAGACAACAGGAGGTAGACTTTTTCACTGGAGGAAGCCTTTTTAATTGGAAGCAATGGTTTAAAGTTAAAAACTTCTTAATGAGTCCTAATGATGGATTTGTTTCTTGCAAACGCATTGCTTTTGTCTTTAGAAGATGTTAACTGATGGACTGGGGTGGTGTGAATTACTTGTGGATTATTGTGATGTTTTTATCAGCTGTTTGGACTCTCATTCTGACGGCACCCATTCACTGCAGTAGATCCATTGGTGAGCAAGTGATGCAATGCTACATTTCTCCAAATCTGATGAAGAAACAAACTCATCTACATCTTGGATCAAAGGGAAACTGGTTATTTTCATTCACTCCTCTGGTTTGAAAAGTAAATTTATAGCAATGTCACAAAATGAATTTAGATGCTTTTAATATTTGCATGTTGGTGTCAATAGAGGCATTTCATAAATATTACACAATTACTCACCCTCATCATAAATATTCATTTGTACAAGTCAGAATAAAGCTATGTGATAAATACAAATAAAATGCTGAAATCTGGACATTAAAAAGTTAAAATTGCTTTTGATGAAACACAAACTGATTGTTTCACTTCCACTTGAGGTCGCACACGAGCGCGATGTGATCTGATGGGTGCGAGACGCTCGGCAGGGCCACGCAGGTCGTGACCTCCTGAAGGCTGGGCAGAGGGATGACCTGCTCCACCTGCAGCACGTGCGGCTCCACAAATATATAGTCCAGACACCCCTGGAAGCCTCCGACGTAGTTGGTGAAGGCCGGGACCCCACAAGCGCTGGCCAGCTGGAACGGGTTCGTCAGTCCCACCTGGATCTGCTCTTCTGGCCCATTGGAGGTCCAGTCGTCATGATTCTCCGCGACGGATCCCTCACAGACGAGCTGGAAGAGGCCGGAGGAGGGGGTGCTGTTGAAATCACCCGAGAATATGAGTCCGGCCCCGGGGTGCTTCTCCGTCACCACCTGCTTCATGTGTTTGAGGGCCACTGCTATCTGAACCAGTCGAACGTTTCCTCCTGAACACACAACAGATTGTCAAAAACTGTAAAGCAAACGTCGTTTCTTTCACATTAATGCTCACCTTTCGGGTGCCAGTACAGGTGTGTGTTTCCCACACATAATATCCTTGACGGGTCACATAACGACTGCAAGATGGTCACCTGAGAAATTGAGGAATAGATGCATTTTTGTTGGTTTAGCATAAAGTCCACAAAGCAAGATGATTTTTATAAGTATTACAAAACAAGGATTAAAATAAGGCAAAAAAAAAAAAAAAAATTATAAAAAAAAAATAATAATAATAAATAAATAAATATATATATATATATATATATATATATATTGACTTGTTTTGGCTTATTTTATTTCATGTCTTACTTTAAATCATAAAAACATGGATTACAATCAGCCAAAACAACTAGAAATATAGAAATTTCTTATTTTAATTCAAGAAAATAATTACTAGAAACACTAATTAGAGGAAAGCTGTGTAAAAAAAAAAAAAAAAAAACTATATATAAATAAATATTTTATTAAATAATATATTTAACATAAATAGACAATAAAATGAATAAGATTCAGAATAAACAGGAATAAATAAAAATTAAAATTATTTAAAGATAAAACAAGAAATGAAATAAATCAAAACAACTAAAAATCAAGTTACTTCTTTCCTTAATTCAAGAAAGAAAATACTAGAAAAATAATTAGATGAAAGCTGTGTAAAAATAAATAGATAATAAAATAAAATTAAGATGAATCAAAACTGCATTAAAATCAGAATTAAACTGATTTAAAATCAAAACAAAACAAGGAATAAAATAAATTTTAAATTTTAAAAATGTGTTTTTGACCTGGAAAATTATTGTAAATAGTTTTATAATATATATATAATTTATTTTATTTATTTATTTATTTATTTATTTTTTTACTTGGGGAAACTGTAAACATCTTCTGGTCTTTGTAGACAATTGGGGGTCAAGAAGGTTAAGAAGCACTAAGTTACATTAAAATACCTGCAGCATCGTCGACCTGTTTTCAATCTTCTCCTTCAAGCTGGGATTGGTGGACACTTTCTCCAGCAGCTCCCGATGAAGAGGATCCGTTGTCAAGGCCTCGCTCAGCATAACATCATACTGCTCCAACAACTTCAACTTAGACCTCCTAAAATAAGTAGCCAGACCTTCATGCTGCCTCTCCTTGATTCTAAAAACCCCATCGAACCCAAAAGCGTCTAACGCAGGAGACAAACTATCTACAAAAACACCCTTATCCACCTCTTGGAGGCAAATGATATCAGCGTTGTACCCCGACAGCTCCTTCTTGATCAGATTCTGCCTGTAGTCCATTTCCAAAGCGTACGGTGCACAATAAGGGTACAAGACCGTTTTGGAAAGATCTGTTTGAGCGTAGATGTCAGCGAGGATGTTATAAGACACAACTCTCAGTGAAGACTCATCAGTGAGCTTCTGAGTGTACATGTGCCTGTTATCAAATGTGCACGTTCCCGGACCGGCTTCTACTACGCCTGAAGATAACAGTTCCTTAGGTTCCCCAAATCTGGATCCATTCCCAGGTGTGCATTTAAACATCACCTTCAAACCAATGTCTTGATTGGATGGCGTGAACACACGGTCTTGTCCAACCTCCTTCCAGCAGTCTTGATCTCCACTCATATGTGCACTAGGTGAGGTTTCCTTGAACCATCTGAACTTGGACTCATTCAGATCTCCAAACTCCATCTCCAGCTTGGGACAAACTGGAAATCCAGCCATTAGAGATGATGGGAGCTCACACAACTAAAAAACAAGATATTTCTCATTTTAATTCAAGAAAATATTCATTAGAAAAATAATTAGAGAAAAGCTGTGTAGTAAATAAATAGGTAATAAATATAATATGAAAGTAAACAAAAAATGAATACGATTTAAAATGATATAAAGACAAGGATTAAACAAGGATTAAAAAGAAGCCAAAAAAAAAAAAAATCAAGATATTTCTCATTTTAATTCAAGATAATATTTATTAGATAATAAAATAAATAAATAAATTGTATATATATATATAAAATTAAATAAAAATTACATTTATTTTATATTTATATTTCTTATTTTAATTAAAGAAAATATTCATTAGAAAAATAATTAGAGAAAAGCTGTGTAAAAACAGATAATAAAATAAAAATGTTAAAATAAAACATAAAATAAAAATTACATTAAAATAATATATGATTTAAAATTAGACAAAACGATTAAAATAAATCAACACAACTAAAATCAAGATATTTCTTGTTTTAATTCAATAGCTTATTAATTAGAAAAATAATTCGAGAAAATCGTGTAAAAAATAAATAAAATAATATTAAAATAATATTAAATTAAAATAAATAAGATTTAAAATGATATAAAGACAGAAGCCAAAATAACTAAAAATCAAGATATTTCTCATTTTAATTTAAGAAAATATTCATTAGAAGAATAATTAGAGAAAAGCTGTGTAAAAAATAAATAGATAAGGAAATAAAAAGTTATAAAAATAATACATATAAAATAAATAAAAATAAAATAAAACATAAAATAAAACGAAATAAAAACTACATCAATATAATAAATAAGATATGATTTAAAATTAGACAAAACTATTAAAATAAATCAAATCAACTAAAAATCAAGGTATTTCTTGTTTTAATTCAACAGAATATTTATTAGAAAAACAGCTGTGTATATATATATATATATATATATATATATATATATATATATATATATATATATATATATATATATATAATTACATTAAAATTTACATTAAAAAATTACATAAAAATGTAAAAAATAATTAAATAATAAGATATTTAAAAATAGATAAAACGATTAAACGATTATAAAACAACTAAAAATTAAGATATTTCTCTTTTTAATTCAAGAACATATTAATTAGAAAAATAATTAGAAAACAAATAAAATTACACACACACACACACACACACACACACACACACACACACACACACACACACACACATATATATATATATATATATATATATATATATATATATATATATATATATATATATATATGCACACACATATATGAAAACTTACAGTGAATGTTGGAGGATTCAGCTCTACTTTATACTTCAGATCCCCGACATGCAGCACAGCTCCATCCAGCCACGCGTCCGCGTTCACGGTCTCCTCTGGAACGCGCTGTTCATTCACACACAGGCTGATTTCTGGAGGCTCGCTATTTTCTTTGTTTGGTTTGCATTTTTTCCCTTTGCTTTGTGTCTTGATGATGCTGTTGGCTATTCGAGTCAGAACTTTCCCCAGCGGTTCTGTCTGCTCTCTTAACATCTGTTTATTGCTGCCGTCCAGACTGAACGAGATGGTCAGTTTGGACTCACACGGCACGCATCTCACAACACATCTCTCCATATTCATATTAAACCGCGTGGTGAAGAGATTTCTGTGGGTTAGGACTGAAGATGGGGGAATAAAACGGAAAAATAAGAGTTTTGTTGAGAGTGACACCCGATTCAACATGAGCACGTCTGACAACTACCGGTGACTTCCGGGATCGAAATGCTTTCTTTTCATTAAGAACACCAGATTCGACATATTCAATGTGAATAATTGCGTATAAAACGAGTAATGTGATTCTTAGTTTCTATTTAATTTTACCTTTGTTAAATCCTTTATTATCTTAGTAAACGAAGGCGCGGAAGTTTCCTTGAAAACTTTTTTAACGAAAACGCTGGTCTCAATATGAAAATTACCGCATTATTCGGAGAACTACATTCGACATTTGTTTCTGTGTGGGAACTGATTTAAAGCTGTTTTGTTTGATTTATGTTCCTTTTAATAAATACTCTATGGTGGTAGAACGTTATTACAAAATTTACGTGATTACGTGATTAAATATCTATTAATGAATTAATTTATAATATTTTATAGTATAAACCGGGACTTTATACAAGTTAGATTAAAATAAATTAAATATAGCAGTACTTTATAATGGGTAGAAAAATGTAATAAATTGACTTAAAAACTAAATAATTAATATAAATATTTTTAAAATTATGGTTTTTTTAATATAAACTGGGTCTTATACAAATGAGATTAAAATAAATAAAACATATCAGTACTGTATTAGGGGTAGAATAAATTGACTTAGAGACTAAGTATTTTTAATAAGAATTTATATATTTTATATATATATATATATATATATATATATATATTCATAAATATTTTTAAAATTAATTATTTATTTTTTAATAAATAAAAAATAATTTTAATAAGTGGAAAAAATTTAATTAAATTATATTAAAAAATAATCATAATATTAAATAATAAAATAATAAAAAATAATAATATTTAAATAATTTAAATAATTAAATAATTAATTAAATAATTAAATATATAGTTTTTCATAGATATATTTTTAAATCATTTATTTGTGTCGTTATACAAGAAACGGCATAAATGCCTTTTGAATTTTTAAATAAATATAGACCTGCTTTAAGTAACATGTTTTAGAAAATGATCTTCTAACTCATAACTAAGTATTTTATAATGCCACTAAGTGGCGCTGTTCGCAAATGGTTTCCTTTAGAGCTCATGAATAGTTTATTAAAATAGCATCTCATTGTTATACAAAGTGCATTTGATAAATGTGATCCTGGACCACAAAACCGTTCATAGGGGTCAATTTTTGGAAAATGAGACTTGAATAAATAAGCTTTCCATTGATGTATGGTTTATTAGGATAGTACAACATTTGGCTGAGATACAACTATTTAAAAACCTGGAATCTGAAGGTAAAAAAATTAAGAAAATCGTCTTTAAAGCTGTCCTAATGAAGTCCTAAGTTTTGATATTTACGGTAGGAAATTTACAAAATATCTTCATGGAACATGATCTTTACTTAATATCCCAATGATTTTTGGCATGAAAAAAATCAATGATTTTGACCCATACAATGTATTTTTGGCTATTGCTACAAATATACCCGTGCTACTTAAGACTTGTTTCGTGGTCCAGGGTCACAAACGTACTTTTATACAATGGATTGAATTGAAACAGTAAACAAAATAATTTTGCAACATAACTGTGCTGCTGGTTTTATTGAACTCAACTGAGAGGACAATAATAATCATCAAACATGAATACATCATAGCCCATTTCACATCTCTCCATTTTATCTGCGTAAATGTCCGATGAACAAAGTTAAGCTATTAATATGTTCCCAAATACATGTGTACATGAAAAAAAAAAAAAAACATATTTTCCCTTATTTAGCACATTATGATAATTATTACCAATATACAGTACATGGTACAAAGCAAACCATCTGATTATTCTGGTTCAGAAATGTCTCTAGCCACTGCATGCTGCTTGTTCACTACACAACAAATGTCATGTTGCTTTCATTGTTGTTTTGTTTCAGTCATCGATTAAAAATCCAAGTAATAAGAAGCCGCTCTTCACCATAGCCAAAAAACATACACAAAAGACTAATAAAAAAATTAAATAAGATATTACAAAAAGCAGAGTTAACATACAGTCTACACAAAAATACCATAACACAATCATTTTAAAAATACATATTCTCAAAATAACGTCAGTAATTAATTAAAATGTCCTTATTTATTTTTTGCAACTCCTCAAGGGAAATTTGTTAAAAATTAAACATTTATTTGCTGGTTAAACACCGTTTTGAAACCATCACGCAGTATATGTTATTTTTAAATTGAGTTTTAGGTTTTGCTGATCAGCACCAATTTCCTAATCGATGGGGAAATGCGTTCCTTTTTTCATCTGTTTCATTGATTGGCAAATTAAAACTATATTACATTATCATAATGGTTTATTCACAGTTTAAAACTTCAAAGTCAACATGAAATTAAAATGCTTTCTTAATACATGCTGCTGGATTTATTGTGATTCATTGTGCAAGTTGTTCACCATACTATGGAAGCTCGTTTCCACCAAAGGATAAAAAATTAAAAAGTTGTTGTGATGTTTTATCTGACAGATTAGACATTTTTCCTTGCAATTCTGAGTTTATATCCCTCAATTCAGATTCTTTCTAGCAAAACATAATTGTAAGATATAAACTCCGAATTGCAATATAAACTCAGAATTGCAAGGTAAACTCAGAATTTTAGGATGTAAACATAATTGCAAGATATAAACTCAGAACTGTGATATGAACATAATTGTGATATAAACTCAGAATTCCTAATTATAAACATAATTGTGATATAAACTCAGAATTTCAAGATATGAACTCAGAATGCCGAGATATAAACTCAGAATTGCGTGATATACTCAGAATTTTAAGATGTAAACATAATTGCAAGATATAAACTCAGAATTCTGACCTATAAACATAATTGTGATATAAACTCAGAATTCCGAGATATAAACTTGAAAATGGCAAGATATAAACTTAGAATTCCAAGATATATGTTTCAGAACTCCGAGATATAAACATAATTCCAATATAATCTTAGAATTGGGAGTTAAACTCAGAATTCCAAGATATAAACATAATAGCTATATAAACTCAGAATTCCGAGATATAAACTTGAAAATTGCAAGATATAAACTTAGAATTCCAGGATATAAACTCAGAACTCCGAGATATAAACATAATTGCAATATAATCTTAGAATTGGGAGTTAAACTCAGAATTCCAAGATATAAACATAATTGCCATATAAACTCAGAATTCCGAGATATAAACTTGAAAATTGCAAGATATAAACTTAGAATTCCAAGATATAAACTCAGAATTCCGAGACATAAACATAACTGCAATATAATCTCAGAATTCTGAGATATAAACTCAGAATTTCAAGATATAAACATAATTGCAATATAATCTCAGAATTGTGAGATATAATCTTAGAATTGTGAGATATAAACTCAGAATTCCGAGATATAAACGTAGAATTCCAAAATATAAACTCAGAATTCCAAGATATAAACATAATAGCTATATAAACTCAGAATTCTGAGATATAAACTTAGAATTCCAAGATATAAACTCAGAATTCCAAGATATAAACATAATAGCTATATAAACTCAGAATTCCGAGATATAAACTCAAAATTCCGAGATTTAAACTCAAAATTGTGTGATATAAACTCAAAATTCCGAGATATAAATATAATTAGGAAATAATTTCAGAATTGCAAGATATAAACTCAGAATTTAGAGATATAAACTCAGGATTGTGAGATGTAAACTCATATTTGTGAGATATAAACATAATTGTGAGATAAAAACTCACAATTGCAAGAAAAAAAGTTTGAATTGTGAGTTCAAAATGGGCTTTTTTATTTGTTACTCCGTGGCAGAAAAAAAAAAAAATTAATCGCAAGATGTAAACTCTGAATTCTGAGAAAAAAAGATGAGAAACTTTGATTTTCTAGAGAAAAAGAAAAAAGTCAAAATTGCAAGATATGAAATCTAAGTTTATATTTCACAGTTCAGACTTTTTTTCCCAGGAATCACGAGAAATAAACTCAGAATTGTGAGATAAAATGTCCCAATTACCAATTTTATTTTTCATTCCACGGCAGAAACGGGCTTCAATAAAACCATCCAATTCGTTTCAATCAGAAAAAAAATCAAGGCGTTTTATTTTATTCGCAATATGTAAAATTACAGCCATAAATTGCTTGCGAAACACCATTTCATGTTGACTTCAAAGAAGCATCAGTGCTGAAGTTCTTATCTGGTCTTTAGCAGTCAAACAGAAGCTAAGACAGACGATGCAGACGCGAGATATATTGAATATTGTGCTATTTTGAATCGCATTCAAACATCTGAAGATCTCCTTTTGCTCGTGGAACCTGACGCTGAATGTTTAATTCCTAGATTTTTGGTGAGAACTGGCTGATATCTCCAAATCCTCCGTTGTGCCGAGCCTGTAAAGCTCCCGAAGGAACCTGATTCGGACTTCCACTGTCCCACCACAATGATGTCACTGCCGTGGTGCAGTCAGTCCCAAACAGCTCTGATTCTCCATTCAGATGGGAGTTTTCTTCCCGTCCGGCCGCCAGAGCTCACAGTCACAGAAGTGTCCGTCTCTCTAGGGACCCTAGAGGTTGTTCTTCTCTGTGCTTTCCGCTTCCGTGCTGCGCGGGAAGTAGACGGTGGTCTTGTGCTCTTCGTAGCGGTCGATGTGCTTTAGGTGAACCACCATGTGCAGCGCGTACGCCAGCACCAGCAGCAGGATTAGAGACGTGATCAGACCCATCAGGATGGCAGGAGTGAAGAAGGTCGCGCAGTCGCTGGCCGCCGCAAACTTACTGGACTGAACGTTAAATGCCTGGATCTGTGAGGAAAAACACGGGAAAAAGCAGGTGTTAAGATGTTGAATCTTTAAAAACTATTTTCCATCTATCTATCACAAGCGTATGTTTGATTTTGGCATTGGTAGGGACATAACAGCAGAGAACAGACATTTAATTGTTTGATAAAATTGTTGCTAGGGACAATTTTTTTAGGGACATGTCATAGCGTCTCTACTAAATACAACACCTTTGAAAATTCTAACAAGTGATGTCTGACTTTGGAAACTATAGTTCTCTTCTTAAATATGAAGAGATCAAACAACAGATTCATGAGTTAAATTGGCTCTAAACAAAAAAAAAATTCAAAAGGTTCAAGAACCCGCTCCGAAGTTCCGATATAAATCAAATGATTCGCAATCCGAAGTCCATCTGAATAATGATTCATGACCCATCATTTTAGATCAGGACTTTAAAGCATGGATCGCTAATCATTAAATTTGCAAAATGATTCGTGATATGCGTTCCGAAGTCCCGATTTGAATCAAATGATTCACGCTTCAAAGTTCCGATCTGAACCAAAAGATCTGTAACCTGATCCAAAGTTCCAATCTAAATCATATGATTCGCGATCCGAACTCTCATCTGAATTAAAAGATTTGGGCACCGAAGTTCTGATCTTAATTACAAGATTTGCAAACTCACTCCGAAGTTCTGATCTAAACCATATGATTCGCAATGCGTGCTCCGAAGTCCCGATCTGAATCAAATTATTTGCAAATCCACAATGAAGTGTCCATCTGAATGTAATGATTCGGGCCCAGAAGTTCCGATCTGAGTCAGAAGATTCGCAAACTCACTCTGAAGTTCTGATCTAAATAAAACGATTTGTGACTCGAAGTTTCGTCTGAATAATGATTCGCGAACCATCATTTCAGATCAGGACTTCGGAGCATGGATCGTGAAGTTCCGATCTGAATCAAAAGATTCACAAACTCGCTCAGAAGTTTCGATCCAAACCAAATGATTCGTGCTCCAAAGTCCCAACTTGAGTCAAAAGATCTGCGAACACACTCTGAAGTTCTGATCTATGATCATATGAATAATGATTCGCGAACCATCATTTCAGATTAGGACAAAATTTCAATCTGAATCAAAAGATTTGCCAACCTGCTCCGAAGTTCTGGATTATTTTGTACAGTTTAATGAAAAAAAAAAAAGAAATGAAAAAAAGATTTGCGATATGCACTCCGAAGTCTCAATCTGAATCAAATGATTCGCAAACATGCACCAAAGTCTTGATCTGAATCAAAATATTTGCAAATCTGCTCCAAGTTCCACACTAAACCAAATGATTCGCGATCCGCGTTTTGAAGTCCCGATCTGAATCAAAAGATTCACAAACCCGCTCCGAAGTTCCTATCTAAATCAAATGACTCACGATCCGAAGTCTGAATAATGATTTGTGAACCCCCTCCGAAATTCCGATCTAAACCAAATGGTTCTCGATATGCGTTCTGAAGTCCCGATCAAAATAAAATGATTCGTGGTACGCGATCCGATTCAATCGCTTCAAATTAGTGAATCATTTTGCGATGCAATTGTTTAACCAAATCGGAATTGTAAAACGCTCCATTTCAGCCATCACTATACGTGCTTTTAAAAAAAAAAAAATCAATACAAGCGATGTCGAAATTCGTAAATGAATTGCTCTTTTGATCTGGTTTTTGCTAATGAATCGTTCAAACTGAATGATCAAAGTCACGAGTTTGAATCAATCGGACTTGTTCCAGCGTAAACGATTCACTCAATTAAATCGGTTTGTCTGTTTCTCGGCTTTTCGCGTCTTCAGCCATGTTTACACGACGCTGTCAGTACTACTACTGGCTTAGCTCGCTAATTTTATGACATTAATTGAAATAAGCGAAAAAAGTATGATGTTTACATATAAAACATCCATATTTCCACTCCAAAAATAACACCCAATACAAATCTACGAACATATTCAGGTAAGGTAACCAGGTAACTATGAAAACACTCCATTATGACAAGCTGCAGCTCAAAATAATACATGTTAGACAGAAACGTTATGCATTATAATGGAGTTTGTAGCTTAATTCACTGTATTTGAAATTGTTTGAGCACTGCAGTTCATTTGGTTACAGTTCAATAGGAAATCCAGTAATCTCATACCATTGAAGTTAAAGTTAAATTTATCAGTTTATATTGTAATTATGTTTGAGGAGTGATTGTTGTATCTGATTGTATTAGTCTATCTCGAGTGATAGTCAGTGTAAAAAGAGCAAATGGGAGAAGCAGATGAACACAAAACCTGTTTTTCTACTTGACAAAATATTTGTCTGCTTCTTTATCATGTAGAAATGGTCAGTGATGTTGCAGGCAAAGCAGAATAATTCCAAATTAAAAAGCATTTAATTTCACCCAAACTCCCCATGTTCTTCCACATACTCTGGACTGTGAGTTTTTTAAAAAGACGTTGCTCTCACGCCAAACCACAAGCTTGTGTAACCACATTACACCCACCAGAGGCTAAAAATACAGCACAAGATGCTACAACTCCAGTATGAGGCGTTTTTATCAGCGGAGGATGGAGGGAAAGTGTTGCCTGCCAACCTGGAAGTCGGTGAAGGTTATGTGCCAGTTTGCGGCGTGGTCGGTGTTGGCGCTGGGCACCAGCAGTGTGTCGTACTTCTGCAGGCTGCTGACGTGCTGGCAGTGATATGAGTTGGTGGAGGGCGCGTACACATCTGTAGCGTTGAACGTGGCCTCGTACGTCCAGTTGTAATGGATGTAAACGTTATCGAGGGTGAACCAGTTCTGTCCCGCCGACTCGTAGAACGTGTTTGACATCTGTAGCCTGTGGAAATAAAGATGTCTTTGTTTCTCTGCAAAGCATTTTCAAAAATCATTTTTGTTCTTAGATGAGAAGTGCAAACTGATTGTTTTACTAGCACACACACACACAAAAATCAATATTTTAAACTTTAAATTCAGATTGGATGAACTACATTTGAAGGCACAGTCCATTAACTAATATCAACATCTGTGAAGACACCAGTAAAATTGCAAATTTACAGTTTGAGATAAATGGTAACCATTAACATTTATAGAAAACTATATAAAAAGTTGCATTTGTTGCAAAAGTTGCTATATAAAAAAATTTTAATAAAAAAAAAAAAATAAAATTAATTATTTTTTTTTTTTTTAAATATAATAATTTATTTTAATTCCAAAGCTGTTTGTGACTGACTGCAATATTTCTATAAATGAAAACTTCTTTATAATGTTTTATAGTTAATGGTTGCCATTTATCTCAAATTAAAATATTTAAATATTAAAATAATAAACATCATTATATATATATATATATATATATATATATATATATATATATATATATATATATATATATATATACACAATTATATAAATTAATATTTATTATTTTAAATGAATAATAAGTATAAATTAATATTTATTATTTATAGGCATGTGTGTATATATATATTTATATCTCATGTAAAATTATATTAATTAATTTTATTTTATATATGTATTATTTTATTTTAGAAAAAAATATATAAATTAAAATATGAATTATGAATTAAATAACAATATAAAAATGTATTTATATGAATTATAAAAATACAAAATAAATAAGAAATAACCTTATGGAGAGGCCTCTTAGATCTTCCACATCGCCAAAACGTAGATTGAGTCTGGTGAATAACGAAATATGTCAAAATATTATTAAATATCTATGTAAACTCATTAGCTGACAAATATTCCTTCTTAATAAAACATCTTAAACCAGACTGAGGTGGTTTTCAGGTCTTAGTTGGGTCAGGCTGGTCTGGTTTGATCATTTATTTATGTAAAAAAAACAAAAATCAGAGCATGTCTAGGTACTATTGTATTTCACTTCAAAAAGCAAAAATGCATTGTGACATTCAGCACAATATAATTAATATAATATTTTTTACATTTTATTTTAGGGTGAAATGCAATCAGGACCTATTTTTCGCTGGTGAAAAAAAACCTAAATTACATTTGCAGCATCAGTGTGGTGCTGAACTCACATGGCTTTGTCTTTGCTGCAGAAGGAGCCTTTGGTGTCCACCGGCACATCTGGGCTAAAGGTTCTCTCCGTAAGATCCACCAAACTGTGATTCCTGTACCTGATGGCCAGTTTGCGGGCCCTGAAGAGGATGCAGGTCTTGCCGTTGTATGAAACGCTCAGAGGAGAATACAGCAACATTCCTGGAGACTGAAGCAACTTTCTGCGTGGAGGAGAGTGAAGCTGCCATCCGTACGGCTGAAACAAGAGCAGCATACATTATCATTCACAAGTTTGAGGTCAGTGTTATAGTCTAATTATGTGTAAAATTTAATAATATGTACAATAACAGCATAAATTATTGTGACAACACACATTCAGGTTTAGAGTTTCTAAGATTTTTAAATGTTTTTGAAAAAAACAGCTCAGCAAGGCTGCATTTTTCTGATTAAAAATACAGGAAAAATTGTAAAATTGTGAAATATTATTACAATTTAAAATAACTGTTTACTATTTTAATATATGCTAAAATGTAATTTATTTCTGTGATTAAATCTGAATTTTTAGCATCATTACTCCAGTCTTCAGAGTCACATGATCCTTAAGAAATCATTCTAATATGCTGATTTGCTGCTCAAAAAACATTTCTGATTATTATCAGTGTAATATTTTTGTGGAAACTTTTATACATTTTATTTTTTCAGGATTCTTTGATAAACAGAAAAAGCAAAAGTACAGAATTTATTTGAAATTGAAATCTTTTGTAACATTATAAATGTGTTTACTGTCACTTTTGATCAAGTTAATGTGTCATTAATGAATAAAAGTATTAATTAATTTAAAAAAAAAAAAAAAAAATCAACATACTCCAACAACATAATCCATCCTTGCTGAATAAAAGTATAAATTTCTTTCAACAGATGTTTTTGCTAACAAACAGTATATTATAATTCAATGTAAGTAAAAAACTATTTTCAGCAATAAAAGTCTGGCAGCGCCCCCAAGTGGGCATTTATAAAAATACTTTTGCATCTGTATGTGACAACTAGCCCCGTTCTCCCCTATCCTGTGAAATAAACGTAATACTCATGAAAAACAGTTTACAGAAATCACATTTGGGAATTAGAGACTTTTGGGGCAACGTATCGTATCCTAAATCAAAGTGAAATTCCTGATTAAAAATGTAGCATGTCTGTAATCTGTTTTTCCAAAGACAGTGCAGTCTGTCAAGGATTAAATTCATCTGCTTCGGACGTTTGGAGGGAAATCTGCACCCCGGCGGCGGCACAAGGTCACATTGGCTCGGCTGGCAGACGGGCTCGTCTCACCTGCAGCGCTCGTCTGAGACGAACTTCAGCCGCAAACACCGCGCCGTCAGCGTCCACCCCATCTGCAAAACAACACCAACATCAGGTGAACAGACACTCACTTAAATACTACACCTTTTTGAAATATATCATACTTTTTCTAACAAATATGCAAAAATATGCACATTTTTAACCTAGTTTATTTAACTTTATGATGCATTAGTTTTTTTATGGCTCGTATAGTAAAATATACTGAGGATATGTAAAAAAAAAAAAAAAAAAAAAAATGCAATTCAGTGCAGATGCTGAAATTTATATGGACAAAAAAATTATGTAAATATCAGTAGTCACTCTATATCTTCAATAATATGTCTTAGTAATATGAGATTTAAAAAATGCAATGCAAACCACTTACTTAACTTAAAAAAAACTTACTTTGTTGAATTCTGATGTCTTGGGATGGTGCATCATCTGAGCTGTAAAGATGAGAATTTAATGAGTGTGTTATTAATCAGATGAATAACTTCATAAACAACTGAAGTCATTTTTATAGTTGAATACAATCATTCGTTCTGAGCTGCAGATCGGATCTTCACGCGTTATGAATATGAATGAGATACGGGAGGCTTTGATGCTGTGAGTCACTGCTGGAACGTCACCATCCGTGAAGTGAGACGTACTTGCTTTCAAGTCACTTCGCTTTGTTCCCACAGGATATATTTCTGTTCTCGGGAGATCTCGGTTACGTTTACTTTAAACATCAGACGTTTCTCCTGAAATGCCTCGGGAGAAATAAATATACACACAAATGCATCAATTAACACGCAACAAGAGATATAAAATCAGTTTGGAGTCATCATATTGAAATATCCTGGCAATGTCTGAGAATTAAAGAAATAGTTCAGGCAAAAATGAAAATTTGCTGAAAATTAGGGATGTACATCTGAGATGTAGATGTGTTTGTTTCTTCATCAGATTTGGAGAAATGCAGCGTTGCAGCGCTTGCTCGCCAATGGATGAGAATGGGTGCCGTCAGAATGAGAGTCCAAACAGCTGGAAACGATTATAAAATATCACACTATCATTCAAAAGTTAAAAAAAAAGGGAAACTGCTTTTTTAAGTTTCTTCTGCTCACAAATGCTCGATTTATTTGCTTAAAAATACAGAAAAATATGTAAAATTGTGAAATATTATTACAATTTCAAATAACTGTTTTCTCTATGAATATATGCTAAAATGTCATTTATTCCTGTGATCAAAGCTGAATTTTCAGCATCATTACTCCAGTCTTCACTTGCTCACCAATGGATGTGAATGGGTGCCGTCAGAATGAGAGTCCAGACAGCTGGAAACTTTTATACATTTTATTTTTTCAGGATTCTTTAATGCACAGAAAGAGCAAAAGAACAAAATTTATTTCAAATATAAATCTTTTGTAACATTATAAATATCTTTATTGTCACTTTCGATCAGTTTAATGTGTCATTGATGAATTAAAGTATTAATTAATTAAACTTACAGACCCTAAAACGTAAAACAGTAATATGTACAGATTATTATTAAAAATATCACGCTACCATTTAAAATTTTGGGGTAGGTAAAAAATGGAAACTGCAATTATTTAAAGTTTCTTCTGTTCACAAATACTCTAATTATTTGCTTAAAAATACAGAAAAATCTGTAAAATTGTGAAATATTATTACAATTTTAAATAACTTTTTTCTCTGTAAATATATGATAAAATGTAATTTATTTCTGTGATCAAAGCTGAATTTTCAGCAACATCACTCCAGTCTTCACTTGCTCACCAATGGATGTGAATGGGTGCCATCAGAATGAGTGTCCAAACAGCTGGAAACTGTTATTTTTTCAGGATTCTTTGATGAATTGAAAAACCAAAGGAACAGAATTTATTTGAAATAGAAATCTTTTGTAACATTATAAATGTCTTTACGGTCACTTTTGATCAGTTTAATGTGTCATTGATGAATAAAAATATTAATTAATTAAAAAAAACCTGACAGACTCTAAAACGTTAAACAGCAATATGTACAGATTATTATTATAATAATTATTATTATTATTAAAAATATCACACTACCATTTAAAATTTTGGGGTAGGTAAAAACTGAAACTGTAAGTTTTTTAACAGATCTTCTGCTCACAAGTGATCTATTTATTTGCTTAAAAATACAGAAAAATCTGTAAAATTGTGAAATATTATTACAATTTCAAATAACTGTTTTCTCTATGAATATATGCTAAGATGTAATTTATTCCTGTGATCAAAGCTGAATTTTCAGCATCATCACTCCAGTCTTCAATTGGTCACCAATGGATGTGAATGGGTGCCGTCGGAATGAGAGTCCAGGCATCTGATAAAAACATCACAATAATCCATAAGTAATCCACACCACTCCAGTCCATCAATTAACATCTTAAGAAGACAAAAGCTGCGTGTTTGTAAGAAACAAATTACAAGTTTTTACTTCCAACCATTGTTTACAGCTAAAATATGACTCCATAATCCATAATAACGCTTCCTCCACTGAAAAAGTCCATCTTCTGTTGTTCTCTCACATTAAAATCCATTTGTTTTGAACTCTTTTGGACTGTTTGGCTTGTAAACGGTGCTTGATCTGTGCAGATTTCTCTCCTGATTCAGATTAGATGACATTTTTTCACTGTAGGAAGTGTTATTATGGATTATGGAGTCATATTTTAGCCAAAAGCAACCTTAAAGATGGATTTGTTTCTTACAAACATGCAGCTTTTGGCTTTATAAGATGTTTACAAAATGGACTGGAGTGGTGTGGATTACTTGTGGATTATTGTGATGTTTTTATCAGATGTTTGCGACGGCACCCATTCACATCCATTGGTGAGCAAGTGATGTAATGCTGCATTTCTCCAAATCTGATGAAGAAACAAACTCATCCTCATCTCGGATGACCTGAGGGTGAACACATTTTCAGCTAATTAAAATTTTTGTGTGAACTGTTTCTTTAAGAATTGTTTCTTCACAAACACAGGTGAGATTCCTGTTTTTTTTTTTTCTCAAGAGAAACATCTGAGAAGCAGGAGATCTGCTACTGCTGTCTAGGAGAAACGTTTGAGACATGTTCTTGTGATTTCTTCAACAGTAAGAGGGATTACAGAGAGATGAACAGTTTAAGCGTCTAATCACTGAGTAATGCTGCTGAAATGGGCTTAACCTGGTTCTCAGACCTGATTAAGGGTCAGTCTGACCGGCGCTGACGCATAATGTCGGTCAGGGATCAAAGAAAGACGTGAGGATGTCTTCAGTTACTGAGGATCAAAGATGAGAGATACTGACTTGTATTCAAATATATAACACAAATAAATGAATGCTTTCTTTAAGGTGAGCCGCAGCTCTGTTTGGATCGATTAACTGTGCACATAAATAATCTATGGTGTGTGTGAAGAATTAATAGTGCTTCCAGAGTCAAGCATCACTCACTAGTACTAGTGCTCATAGTGATGTGATCGAAATTCAGCGTGTAACTCGTCCTGCAGCGTTTGTGCTGGTTTAACACCCTAGCAACTGCATAGCAACCACTCACATTTTCAGACTTCAGAAAATTAAAATTTTCACACTAAGAAAATGTAGAAATATAGATCTTTTTTAATTCATACCAGTGTTGTTATTGTGAACTAACACTAAAACCATTATAAAATAATTTTCATTAATTGAAATAAAGGTAAAAACAATTTAAATATTAAATGAAACCTTAAAAATATACTTCAAAATATTGAAAAGTTGTAACTGAAATTAGTTTGTTTAAGTACTAAAATGATAAAAACTGAAATAAAAAAAATTAAAGCTAAACTAATACACATGGAAAAAACAACAAAATCTATAAATCTTAAACTAAATTATATTTGCTATATACATTTATATATACAGTATACTATACTGTTATATCAGTGCTATTTTAGTAGCAATGAAATACTATTATAGAAGTATTAATATTTTTTAAATATATTTTTCTGTTTCAATTTTTTTATTGAAAGTGCTTATTTTATTATTTTGGTGTTTTTTGTCATTTTTAGTAGAATGTCTATATAGCTTTTATTAATTTTCTTTCAGTTTTAGTGATTTTAGTACATTAAGCTAAACTAAATTAAAATGAAAAATGTTGCTTTGACAACTAAATTAAATTTAAAAAATGAGCAACTAGCTGAAATAAAGATTTTATATTTTTAAATTTATTTCAGTTACTGTTCACTTTAATTTGAATAATCGATGAAATACTAATATAGGTTTATTAATATTTTAAATATTTTTAAATATATTTTCCCATCTATTCCATGTCTGTTTTATTAATTTTGTTGTGTTTTTGTCATTTTCTGTATTTTCTGTATTATTGGCTGAAATAAAGTTTATATATATATATATATATATATATATATATATATATATATATATATATATAAATTTCAGTTAATGTTTACTTTATTTCAAGTGATAAAATTTTTTTTTTTTGTTTCTGTCTGTATATATATCATATAATGTTGAAAAAAAAAATCAGAATTATTTGCATTTAATTGCATTTCTATTTACTTTCTTACTATGTAAATGTAGTTAACTACATCTAAAACTAAAACCATTAAAAAAAAACATTTTTGCTACATAAAATATAATAAAATAAACATTAACTTAAAAGTTAAGATATATAAAACCTTTTTATTTCATCTAATTGACAAATTAAAAGTTTAACCTGATGTACTAAAATAACTGAAACTATATATATATGTATATATATATATATATATATATATATATATATATATATATATATTATATTTATTTATTTATTTTTTTCATTTATACAGTTTTCTATATATATAAAATTTTTATATAAATTAAAGCTATTGAAAATTACAAAAATGCGTAATAAAATATCTAAAACTTTCAATTCAAAATAAAAAAGGGAAATATAAAAATAAAAACTGATTCAAAATATTAATAAAACTATAGTAGTATTTCAGTTATACTAAAATAACACTATATTTTGCAAACAAACATGTCAGTATTGCCATCAGATGCTGTCACTACACTTGTATTTAAGTAATATTTCTTTTATACAACTTCAACAGCTGCTTTTCAACACTAAAAGCATGTATTTGTTGTTGCTGTGCGTCGTCACGCCAATCTAAAATCATTTATCACCTCAGGACTCCCACCGCGCGGCGTATCAACTGACCCTGCGAGTGCGGATCTGCCCTTGTCCATGCAGGAGGTGTTGTTTGTTTACCTGCCCTATAAACAACAGCAGACCTGTGACGCTTCTTCTGATTTTCTCATAAACGGCATCAGTAATTCTCCCTCTCGGATGACTGCGTCAAATGAACAGAAGCCCACGAGGGAGATGTGGGAGGGTTTGCGTTCTGTTATTGTTGCATAACTATATTTAGTCTGCATCAAGCGATCTTGACCTGCACAGCACCATCCAAAACAACAACCTGAGCGAATAAAGTACAGCCAGATAGCTTGAAAGAAACACAAATCCCTTCTTCTGTCTGCTTCGGCAGTGGCTTATCCGTTCGGCGCTGTATACCTGAACAAGTGGGCCAACGAAGGGCCACCGTCGGCACATTTATATAATCAATGAAATCTGCTGACCGCTTCCAAACGCATGCAGCGTATTTCAGATTAGAGTGTCTTTAAAGTTCTGTCGGAATCTAGATGCTTCACCAAATCAAATCTGTTAATACACAGCTAAAGCCCGGACTGGCCTACATGTAGTAAAACTCCATCTGTGCAAGTGGAGAAGTGCTACACGCTTACAGCTCCTACGAAGCAATATGCTGCCAATTAGAGCTGTGTTTTTAATATGAGCTGCAGTATGAAGTAGACTGCAGAGAAACTCAGCATATGTGGCCATAAAAAATGCCCAGTGCTTAGAAAACAATAAGAACAGTTGCACTCACTGTAAAAAAAAAATAATAATTATTTTTTCTACTTCAAAATTTCCTGTTTATTTGCTAAATTTATTTAGCAATTTTTGAGTGAAAATTGTTTCTACTCCATTTTTTGTGTATATTTTAAGGGAACTCATTTGCTGATTTATTTATATTTATTATTTTTTCAGTATTTTTACAATGCATAAGAGTGACAAGAACTTAAATTAGATACCCAGCTTTTCAATAAAACAAAATAAAATTTTAAAAATGGCAAAAAATGGTTTTGTTGGTTTATTTTTTTGGGTTTATTTACTTATTCCTTCAGCATTTTTACAACACAAAAGTGTGTTAAAAAAATAGATACTTAGGTTTTTTGGGAAAAAAAAAAAATTAAATAAATGGTTTATTTTCTGTGTTTATTTATTTTTTAATCATTTTTACAATACATAAGTTTGTCAAATTAAATATATGTTGAGGTTTTCTGGAAAAACTAAATAAAAATAAAATAAAATGCTAATATTTGCATTTTTTTTAATCATTTTTAGCATGCATAATTTTGTTAAAGATAAATAATAAAATAAAATAAAACTAAATAAAGTATAAAATGGCAAAAAACTTTTTTTTTTTTACAATACAAAAGACTGTCAAATTAAATATATATTGATGTTTTCTGGAAAAATTAAATAAAATGGCAAAAATTGCATTTTTTGCTGGTGTATTTTCTGTGGTTATTTACTTATTTTTCATATTTTTTTACAATACTTAAGTTTGTCAAATTAAATATATATTAAGGTTTTCTGGAAAAAAATCGAATTAAATTAAATGGCAAAAATAGGGGGGTTTTCTGTGTTTATTTACTTATTTTTTCATAATTTTTCCAATACATAAGTTTGTCAAATTAAGTATATGTTGCGGTTTTCTGGAAAAATAAAATTAAAATTAAATAATACGATACAATACAATAAAATAAAACAAAATAAAAAATAAGTAAAATAAAATAACAAAAATCTAATTTTTTCCTGGTATATTTTCTGTTTATTTACTTATTTTGTCATTATGTTTACAATACATAAGTTTGTCAAATTAAATATAAAAAATAGCAAAAAAAATGCAGTTATTGTGGTTTATTTTCTGTATTTATTTGCTTATTTTTTCATCATTTTTACAATACATAAGCTTGTCAAATTAAATATATTTTGAGGTTTTCTGGAAAAATAAAATGGCAAAAAATGCATTTTTGGTAGTTTATTTTCTGTATTTACTATTTTTTTTTTTTTCATTTTTACAATATATGAGTCAGTCGAAATTAAATATATATTGAAGTTTTCTGGAAAATTAAAATATAATAAAATAAAACATTCATACCTATAGGCACCATCTGGTGGATAAAGATAAAATGCCAATCTGCCATCTTGTTGAAACACCTGAATTTAATATTCCATGCTCAAAAAAGTTTTTAAAAATGATTAATTGTAAATTTAAACAATTTAAATTTAAATAATATATTATAAACATTATTAGTTTCTTCTGTGCACATGACTTTTTACTGTTTATTGTGTGTCTAATGTGTATATTGTGCATACTTTTTATGGCATTGAGTCTTTTGCATAACGTCTATTGTAAATTCTGTTGAACTGCAGCTGTCTTTCCCCTGTGGATGAATAAAATGCTAATAAAATCTGCCTGGCTCCCTATAAACAACTCAAAATCATCCAACTCATTCACACAAAAAGTTATTCATTCATTAGTGCATCAAAAGATCAATTATTAATGATAAACATGACTCAGACTCATTTATATAATAAATAAATAAATGATTCACAATGCAATTCTGCAGCTTGATTCTACAAATGATGTTTTATGTGACGCTCAGCCCGACAACAAATGGCACATCAGAATTAAATTCATAAAAATTCATATTTCATTCATATGATCATCTCAGCATGAAGCTGAAACAGATGCTCCACATTCCTGACATTCCTTCAGTGATGCTGATCATCATCTGCTCTCATCCAACACACATCTCTGTCTCCAATTTTAGTAGCAAATATGGATTTGCCCTGTAAACTGATGCCGATGGATTTTCTCTTGTGTTTCACTGCAAGAGCCCTTCAGTTGAGTCTCAATGCAGACATGAAGGGTGGACAAAGGAGGCGAGCACTAGTTTGTCTCTGCCACACCAGTTCATCCTCGTTTAACAAACGCATAGATACACAATATATACAGTCTTTGTTTCTCCCGGTTTCACCATTTGAATGAATGGGACGCCTAAGACACCACGTCTCCGTCTTATTTCAAAATAATCCACTCACCTTCCTTCCACGAAGGCAGACAGCTGCTCATAAGACGAGGATATCTGCAGGAAAACAAAAGAAAATAACGCAAGAGACATTGGGCGCCACGTTGATGCCATGTATACATCCAGATGAGTCTGCCAGAGATGATGCTGAACGCTGCTGCTTCATAATCTGCCCGGATAACGGGCGCAGCCTCGGGGATGATTGACATGCGCGGCGGCCAATCAGCGGCCAGTGGGCGGGGTAATCCGGCGACGCGGCCACGCCCGTTCGCAGAACGTGTGCTGCTGACACAGTAATACACAAACCAGCAGAGCTATAAAACGACTGACCCATGAAACTAAACTAATTAGGCGCATAATTAACGAACATAAGACAATGGTATTGATTGGGAACCGTAGCAGAAGGTCGACACTGTTTCTGCATTATTTTGCATGTTATGTGTGACCTACATTGCACAGCATCGCTACTGTAGTGCATATTAATTGGCACAATAGAAATACATGATAAAAACTGAGTATTCAGTATTAAAAATTCAGTATTAAACCCAAAGGAAAATTGTTTGTATTTTTGTATGTATGTATTTACAATTCATAGATAAATACATATTGCCAGTTAGATTATTTTTCAGTATTAAATCCAGAGGGAATTTATTTATTTATTTATGTACAATTCATAGATAGATACATATTACCAATTATAATCTTGTTCAGTATTAAATCAAAGAGAATTCATTAATAATTTATTTACAATTCATAGATATATACATATTACAAATTCTAATATTTTTTAGTATTAAATCCAAAGGGAATTTATTTATTTATTTATTTACAATTCATTCATAAACACATATTACCAATATTATAATATTTTTCAATATTAAATTCAAAGGGAATTTATTTATTTATTTATTTATTTACAATTCATAGATAGATACATATTACCAATTATACTCTTTTTCAGTATTGAATCAAAGAGAATTAATTCATATTTTATTTACAATTCATAGATATATACATATTACCAATTCTAATATCTTTTAGTATTAAATCCAAAGGGAACTTATTTATTTGTTTATTTACAATTCACTCATAAACACATATTACCAATATTATAATATTTTTCAATATTAAATTCAAAGGGAATTTATTTGTTTATTTACAATTCATAGACACATATTACAAATTATAATCTTTTTCAGTATTAAATCCAAAGGGTATTTATTTATTTATTTACTTACTTACTTACAATTCATAGATAGATACATATTACCAATTACAATAATTTTTACTATTAAATCCAAAGGGAATTTTATTTATTTACAATTCATAGATAGATACATACCAATTATAATATTTTACAATATTAAATCCAAAGGGAATTTATTTATTTACAACCCAACGATAGATAAATATTACCAATTATATTTTTCAGTGTTAAACCAAAAAAGTTTTTTTAGTTATTTATTTATTTATTTCCTATTCATAGATAGGTAGTTCTTACAAATAATAATACAATTCAGTATTAAACCAAAAGAGGTATTTATTTAATTATTTCAAATTGAGGAATTTCTCATTTCAATTATACACAAAGTCCATTTCCACTTAAAAAGTAAAAAGAAAAAAATTCTGGCACTTTCAAACAGTACAAACAAAACAAAACATCAAAAACATGGTAATACTATTATTTTTTGACATTTACATTAAGGTTATTAAGTTTTTAAAAATACTATGAGTGCCATATTGCTGCATAAATATTGTAATAATAAATAATTGTGCATTTTTGTTTTAAATAGAGATTTTTACGATTTTATTTGTAATATATTTCAGTATTAAATGCAAAGGGTGAGTATTTATTTATTTATTTACCATTCATAGATAGTTGTTACAGTCATTTCTTCAACATTTCAATTATATACAAAGTCAATTCCTACTTAAAAAGTAAAAAGAAAAAAATTCTTGCACTAGAAAACAGTATAAACAAAACAAAACACAACAAAAAGGGTAATACCATAGTTTTTGACACTTACATTAAGGTTATAAAGGTCACAGCATTTTTAAAATACTATGGAGTACCATATTATTGCATGAATATTGTAATCATAAATAAATATGCATTTTTTTTCAATCACAATCAAGTAGAGATTTTTAATACAATATTTTGACTTGGATGACGGCAAAACAAATCAGATTAAATATATTAAAGTGGTAGTTCTGCCATCCAAATAGAGATATGAGAACGAATAAGGCTGAAAAAAATAAATCAAATCCTTTCTTAATCTCTAATATGCAATCAAACGAGCATTACTGATTTATGCACAGGCGTTCGTTTTGCCTACCCGCGGGGTCCTTCCAGCAGTCATTTGCGCAGAGCATCACGTGATCGTTCTTTCCTGTCCGGACTCAGAACACGCGATCATGGGTACGTGTGAGGCGACAATAAAACTGCACAAAACGCTATAATAATTGGTTTTACTACACAAATATGTTGCTTTATGTGTTGTTAAAAGTTTAATGTATACATTTCGACAAAGTGGAGCTCGCTATGAAACGGTTTTTATCGCTATTTTGTGTTTTATAACGGAGGCATCGTGGAGCGGCCATGAGCTGCACATACAGTCCGATACATTAAACACTGACACGATCTTTATTTAGACTCCTACTCCCCGTATTAAACAGCTTTTCGATTTGTTATACAGTTTTTATGTTGTGAGTCCGATTTGCATGTTATATATATATATAACAGTTTAGCTGCTTTAAAATTGTGGCGGCGTGTATTGTGTTAGGTTCGGTTAAGACGGCTAATGCTAGTCTTGGATGTAGTGAACCCTCTACTGGAAAAATGATATGCTTTTTGATTTTAAACTGGCCTGTAATTATGGTTTGGGTTTTAATGATGGCTGTCAATGGTTTCAAGATGCTCAAGTGATGAACAGCTTCTTCTGTAGTTTTAGTATGGACGATTTGCTTGTACAGAATTTTCACTTTAGTCAATGTGATTTCATTTTGTGATGAATATAACTTTTTGTAGTTACGCAGTTGGCTCTGGTATATTTTCTTGTAATTACAAATTATTCTAAGATTCATAAAGCTTAACTGGTCAAAATGCTGCCTTTTTTAATGCTTTTGTCTATTTTTGCTCTTTTAGGCAAGTGTCGTGGACTGCGTACTGCTAGAAAACTGCGGAACCACCGCCGCGAGCAGAAATGGCATGATAAACAGTACAAGAAGGCCCATTTGGGTACCGCTCTGAAGGCCAACCCCTTCGGTGGAGCTTCTCACGCCAAAGGCATTGTGCTTGAGAAAGTGTAAGAGCCCATGTTTAATTTGGGGATGAATATATGGGTTAATTAAGGCATGAATGACTGACTTTCGGTTTGTTGTGACAGTGGTGTTGAAGCCAAGCAGCCCAACTCTGCCATCAGGAAGTGCGTCAGGGTCCAACTGATCAAGAACGGCAAGAAGATCACAGCTTTCGTCCCCAACGACGGCTGCTTGAACTTCATTGAGGTAAATTGGGTTTACGCATGTAAAACTTTACATGTTATGTGCTGTATTTGAGTTTAAGAGGATGTTGAGCTATAGAGTTCACATTGTGTTGTTTCTCTCTGTTACAGGAAAACGATGAGGTTCTGGTGGCAGGATTCGGTCGTAAGGGACACGCCGTGGGTGATATTCCCGGTGTTCGTTTCAAGGTGGTGAAGGTGGCCAACGTTTCTCTTCTGGCTCTGTACAAAGGCAAGAAGGAGAGACCCAGATCATAAACTGTTCTTGTCAAAATCACAATAAAAGGAATTTTTTTCAGTTCCATAAACTGTCTCTTGTGCTGCTTGAATTTTTTAAACTTTAGATGTTATAGAAGTGTGCATGTGTGGTGGAACAGAAATGTGACGTTTTAATGTTCCTGTCTTCTGATACAAACTGAGTGCTGGTAAAATCTCATACTTGTAGGTTTTAGTACTAGATGAGACTGATATACAGTAGTATTTGTGGTTTGCTACTTCTGAAGAGCATTAGTAATTTATGATAACCAAGCGGTAGTTTTAAGTCTATATATTTATATTTTAAATATTTTACATGTAAAATGTAGATGTACAGTTGTGTATTTACGTATTTACCTAGACATTCTTAGTTTACATCTTGTCTTTTATATAATGTACATTTCAGTCAATTAGTTTATGGGTCTATTAAGTTATATTTATTGAATTTTATATATACACTACCAGTCAAAAGTTTTTGGGCAGCAATATTTTTAATGTTTTTTAAAGAAGTCTCTTCTGCTCACCAAGCCTGCATTTATTTGATCTAAAGTACAGTAAAAACAGTAAAATATTGAAATATTTTCACTATTTAAAATAAATCTTTTGCTACTTGAATATATTTTAAAATTAATGTCTGTGATGTCAAAACTGAATTTTTAGCTGCATTACTCCAGTCACATGATCCTTCAGAAATCATTCTAATATTCTAATTTGTTGCTCAAAAAACATTGTTAAAACAGCTGAGTAGGATCTTCAGGTTTCTTTGATGAATAGAAAGTTCAGAAGAACAGCATTTATCTGAAATAGAAATCTTTATAAACATCTTTATCATCACTTTTGATTAATTTAAAGCGTCCTTGCTAAAAGAAAGAATTCATTTCTATAATAGAATGGTATAGTTACAAAAGCTTTTTATTTGAGATAAATGCTGATCTTTGGATCTTTCCATCCATCAAAGAATCCTGAGAAAATGTACTCAGCTGTTTTAAATATTGATAATAATAACAAAAAATGTTTTTTGAGCAGCAAATCAGCATATTAGAATGGTTTCTGAAGCATCATGTGACACTTAAGACTGGAGTAATGATGCTGAAAATTCAGATTTGATCACAGAAATAAATTACATTTTACAATATAATCAAATAGAAAGCAGTTATTTTAAATAGTACAAATATTATTATTATTATTATTACTATTTTTTTTTTTTTTTTTGCTATATTTTGGATCAGATAAATGTGAAATCCAAATCCAGATGTAATGATACTCAGTCTGATTTATTAGGCTGCAAAAAAAGAAGTGATCTTTCTCAAAGGTATGTGTTCTGACCTTATAATGGAGACATTTTTACATTAGGTGTATTTAAATGTTATTTCCAAAGATTGGTATCTGAAATAGATGGATTAACCTGTTTATCAATATTAAATTTGGAATAGAAAAAGTATTATTTGGCAAGTTATTTAAAGATTAGTTCACTGCCAGAACAAAAATTTACATATAATGTACTCACCCCCTTGTCATCCAAGATGTTAAAGTCTTTCTTTCTTCAGTCGTACAGAAATTATGTTTTCTCCATGTAATGGACTGATATGGTGCCCCCAAATTTGAACTTTCAAAATGCAGTTTAAATGCAGCTTCAAAGGGCTCTAAACGATCCCAGCTGAGGAAGAAAGGTCTCATCTAGCGAAACGATCGGATTTTTTACTATTATTATTATAATTTATATACTTTTTAACCTCAAACGGTCGTTTTGTCTCGCTCTGTGCGAGAACTGTTTTTTTTCCGGTCATGACAGTTAGGGTACGTCTAAAAACTCCCATCTTATTTTCTCCTGCAACTTCAAAAATCGTCCTACATCGCTGCAGAAGTAACAAACCCAGTGTTTATAAAGTGAACATACAGAAGAAGATCAAACACCCTTTACAAGAAAAAGGTAAAACAGCGATGCAGGACGATTTTGAAATTGGAGGAGAAAACGAGACGGGAGTTTTTAGACGTACCCTAACTGTCATGACCGGAAAAAAAACGTTCACACAGAGACAAACAAGAGGAGCGTTTGAGGTTAAAAAAAAGTATATAAATTGTCAATTTGTTTCGAAAATGACCGATCGTTTTGCTAGATAAGACTCTTCTTCCTCAGCTGGGATCGTTTAGAGCCCTTTGAAGCTGCATTTAAACTGCATTTTGGAAGTTGAAATTTGGGGGCACCACAGAAGTCCATTACATAGAGAGAAATCCTGAAATGTTTTCCTCAAAAAACATAATTTCTTTACGACTGAAGAAAGAAAGACATGAACATCTTCCATTACACAGGGGGTGAGTACATTATCTAAATTTTCTGGAAGTGAATCTAACATCTCTTGTGTGGTGGAGAAAAAAGTGAAAATTGCAATAATAGCCTCTTGAACCACTGAAAATAACACCTATAATCTCTAAGGCCTATTTGTCCCCATGTTCAGCTGGATGTAAAGTAAACCTGCTTCTCTCTGCCTAAATGTGATGCCAATTGACCAAACGGATCCAAAATCCAGACGGCTCCTGCCCTCAAAATCACATCCGGACTCTCATAGTTTCATAATAGATAAATCACACGAGACTTAGGACACATTTGTGCCGTTTTTTTCTTTCTCCTCTGTGCATCTGCTCATTAGACAGCTCTGTTGGTACCCATCAAAATGTTCACTGGTTCATATCGTTTTTAAGAGGAGACAGGTGTGTACTGGATCATGCATAAACAGTTTTAAAAGTTGGAAGGAAATGATGTGGAAAAGAGAAGATAAAGTGAAGTAAACACCTGATGTTTTAGATCTGCAGGATAATCTGAATGAGCTTGTGAAGGGAAAATAAAAGTGTAAAACAAATTACAGATCCATTTTCCATAATAACAACAGTTTAAAACAAATAATTTGGTGGATTTTGATGTGGGAGACAACAAAACATGGACTTTTTCACCGGAGGAAGCATTATTATGGATTATTGAATCGTATTTTAGCTGGAAGCAAATGTTTGGCGTTAAAAATTTCTTAATGATAGATTTGTTTCTTACAAACATGCAGCTTTTGGCTTCTTAAGATGTTAATTGATGGATTCGGGGGTGTGATTACTTATTGTGATGTTTTTATCATCTGTTTGGCCTTTCGTTCTGACGGCACCCATTCAGTGCAGAGGATCCATTGGTGAGCAAGTGATGTAATATAACATTTCTCCAAATCTGATGGTTGTCTTGTAGTGCCTTGTAAGTGTTTTGCTCTGCTGTAAGTCAGTTCTGGTGTTGACAGTGTGGATGAGGTTACATTAGGCTCTGGTTTTACCCATCTGAGCAGTATTTTATCTTTTAAGCTCTATGATTTCAGAAGCAGCTGTTATTGTTTCTGGAACATTACCCATCCAAGTGCACATGGGTGTAAAATGGGAACGGTCCGCTCGGATGCCTTCATTTGCACTAGCCTACACTAATAATGCTGATTTTCTGACTCACTGCATGCGTAACCCAACTGTAATTCAGAGCAGCGTGAATTAAGTATAACTGACATACCACATAGTTTGTGGTAATATTTTGATGTTAATTAATATTGTATGTTTTCACTTTTGTTTTTTAATATTTTTTATTATTGTTTATTGAGTTTTAGTTATTTCAGTACTTAAAATAAGTTTTAGGTTTTAAATGAAAGTATATACATACATACATACATACATACATACAATTTGAATTCATTTGTATTAATATTTTGATTTTATTGCATATTTTCTGTTTGTAACATTTTTGGACTACAAATTTTCTACTGTATACATTTCTTTTTATTCATTTGTTTTATTTAGTTTTATTTATTTTAGTCTTTAAAATAAGTTTTAAGTTTAAAATATAAGCGTATATATAAGCATTTTAGTTATAACCTATATTTTAATGCAATTTTAATTGTTTTTCAAATTTTTGCTAATATTTTTATTTTCTTTTGTATTTTCACATAACTTTTGTTGTTCATTTTTGTCATTTTTACTCATTATTTTTTTTAACATCTGTAAAGTCTTTGTTCATTTTTATTTATTTGTTTCATTTAGTTATTTATGACTTATGAATTATTTATTTCAGTACTTAAAATAACTTTTAAGTTTTAAATGTAAGTTTTTTATATTTTATGATTTATACATATAATATATATATATATATACATATATATATATATATATATAGTTAATATTTTGATATTTGATATTTTATGTTTTCACTTTTGTGTGTTTTATTTTTTAATTTTCATGCCTATATTGCTTGGTTACATAAGCAAAAACAACATAAATACATAAAAAATAGATAAATAAATAAATAAATAAATATTGGGGAAAAAAATAAAAATAGAATTTTATAATATGTAATATACAATTATAATACATATAATTATATAAAATATTTTCTAAATAAATAGATGTCCAATGAAAAAAATGCATGTAAATGTTTTAACATGTTTTGTTGTAACTGGTAAAACAAACAAGCAAAAAATATTGGTCAAAGCTTCAATTTTATGTCTCATACTTCACAGGAAAATTGTGACTGAACACTGTGTTTGACTTATGAGTTATTTATTTCAGTACTTAAAATATGTTTTAAATGTAAGTTTTTTTTATATTTTATGATTTATAAATGTATTATAAAATAAAAAGATAAATATGCACACACAGTATATATATTATTTTTATTCAGTTGCCTATTTTGTTTCTATTATTTTGTTTATTTTGCCTTTTTTTTTTAGTTTTAGTTAGTATAATAACCCTATTTCAGCGGTTTAAAAAATTTCAAAGTATTATTTTATATATATATGTAGGCTTTTATAATTTATATAATTGAAACTCTTTAATAATATACCCTTTCCCCCATTTTATTAGCTGCCATGCAAAAATAAATGCTTGGAAAAATAGCTGCTCTATTAAAGGTGTCAGTGTCTGCATCACACATTGCATGGCTCTTAAGGATTTATTTAGATCACTAGCCCTATTTATAGGGACTATAGTGATGCTTGACCTGAGGTGTAAAAATATAGCTGTATAAAGTCTGTGTGTTTTGCTGCGGTGATTGTGTCGTGTTCACTATCACACCCGCCGGGCTCGTCTTCTGTTTGCTCAATCTCACTCTCTGCAGGTGGTGGAGATGCTGGATAATGCAACAGAAGGATTTGGCAGAGCGGACGTCCCACTGCACCTGCGACTGATGCTTTCACAGCCCTCCAACATCTACTGTTAGAAGACACAGACAGAAATCTGTTATTATTACTCTGTTTGCAGCTTTCCTGTAGTGTTTAGCTTGACTAATCTGTCTAGAAATTAGTGATTTTAAAAAAAAATTAAATTAAATTAAATTTTAATTAAATTAAATTAAATTTTATTTTATTTTATTTTATTTTTATTAGAAAAAGACTCCAAAATTGAAAAAGTTATTATACATAATTTTACATTTTTTTAAATATATTTTTTAAATGTATTTTTATTATACATTTTTATTTATTTAGTTTGCATCAGCTTTAATTTTAGCAATGTAACATTTCATATTTGAATACAGTTTGACCTAAAATTGGATTAAAAATGCAAAATAATCATAAATGTGTTATTATTACTCTGTTTGCAGCATTCAGTTTGGCTAAGAGACAATTAGCTGTCTAGAAATTAGTGAATATTTTATTTTATTTTATTTGTCCATTTTTTGGAGAAAAGACTCCAAAATTGAAAAGAGGTATTATACATAATTTTAAATTTTTAAAATATATTTTAAATTATATTTTATTATAAATTTTATTTCTTTTTTTATGATACATTTTTATTTAGTTTGCATCAGCTTTAATTTTAGCAATTTAACATTTCATATTTGAATACAATTTGACCTAGAATTGGATTAAAAATGCAAAATAATCATATATGTGTTATTATTACTCTGTTTACAGCATTCAGTTTGGCTAAGAGACAATTAGCTGTCTAGAAATTATTGAATATTTTATTTTATTTTATTTGTCCATTTTTTGGAGAAAAGACTCCAAAATTGAAAAAAGTTATTATACATAATTTTAAAATTTTAAAATATATTTTACATTATATTTTATTATAAATTTTATTTCTTTTTTTATGATACATTTTTATTTAGTTTGCATCAGCTTTAATTTTAGCAATTTAACATTTCATATTTGAATACAATTTGACCTAAAATTGGATTAAAAATGCAAAATAATCATAAATATGTTATTATTACTCTGTTTACAGCATTCAGTTTGGCTAAGATACAATTAGCTGTCTAGAAATTACTGAATATTTTATTTTATTTTATTTGTCCATTTTTGGAGAAAAAGACTCCAAAATTGAGTTATACATATTTTTAATTTTATTTTTAAAATTAACATTTCATATTAAATTGACCTAAAATTGGATTAAAAATGCAAAATAATCATATTTATATCTGAGATGATTATATTTAATTTAATTTAACACAAAAGTGACCAAACCAAGCACAGTCATTTTATTTTATTTTATTTTATTTTATTTTATTTTATTTTATTGCCTGTTTGTCTGTCATATTCCATTTACAGCTGCAAATTATTATTTAATTATTTAATTTATTTTCATTTGGCATAAAAAGAAGTGACCACACCAAGCCTTGTTTATTTATGAACATTTGCAGCTCATGTTAATCAGTGGCTACAATTGCTAGTTGTCATCGATTAACTGACTAAAATCAGGTTTATTGATTTCTGAGTGGCTGGTTTTAAATAGCCTGGGATTCAAATGCCTCTGTTTCAGCTGAAATGATTCACACCAATGCATTTCTTTTGTTACAGCCTTTCCACACCAAATAATCACACATTTCATTAATACCAAGGGTGTAAGTTTGATTCTGGCATTGGTAAGGACATAACTGCAAACAACAAACATTTAATTGTTTGAAAAAAAAAATAAAAAAATGCAAATCATTCGATTTAGATCAGAACTTCAGAGCAGGTGAGATGCACTAATGCAGGTGCATAATATTATGTGACGTATGTTATTAGCAATTGTATTATTAACAAAAATGACTTCAAATGCACACACATCTGATGCTTCTTTGTTCTTTGCAGTCACGAAATAAGATCCAGCTCAGACACTTCTGAAGGAGATTAAAGACTGAGACAAACCACCTTCCAAAAAGACAAATGAAATAGCGCAATGTAAGAGGATTCTGGGCAGATTAGGACAGGAACACATAAGGTGAGATATGAAGTGATGAAATATGTTTTGTCAGATTGGTGTCAAGCCCGTCCTGGCCTAGAATCAACCTGGAACGTAATTCCATCACCTCTCAGCAGCCGGAGGCTGAATTTCATTCTTCTTAACCCAAAACCTGAAGTACTATGAGTGCTAAAGCAGTTTTCTCTAATGCATTTCTGCTCTATCACATGTCTGACTTGCATAATATGCAATTATCAGTGTATTTCTGTTCTCAAACTGAATTGCCTCGTAACCCAGTGAGAGATTTTTATATAACACATGATTATTTTATGAAAATGTAATGAATTTCCACTTTTGTTCCTCAGGCAGAAGCCACTTTCTTTGACTTGCTGATGCAGCTGGTCTTAAAAAATTCTGTCTTTAATATAAAGTTTGAAGCTGCATTATTTTTTTAAAAACTATTTAACTACTTAATTAGGCATCTCAAATGTGTGTTTTTTTTTATACATAAACTACATTTCAATTGCAAATCAATCATGGCAACCTGCTGAATTAAACATGCAATAAAAGATCTGTTTCATATACTATTTTTTCATTGCACAATAGCACAGGTATATTTGTAGCAACAGCCAAAAATACATTGTATGGGTCAAAATGATTGATTTTTCTAAGGATATTAAGTATCATGTTCCACGATGATATTTTGCATATTTTCTACCGTAAATATATTAAAACTCAATTTTCGTTTAGTAATATGCTTTGACAAGAACTTAATTTAGACAACTTTAAAGGTGATTTTCTCAATATTTTGATTTTTTTGCACCCTCAGATTCCAGATTTTCAAATAGTTGGATCTTGGTCAAATAATTTCCATCCTAACAAACCATACATAAATGGAAATCTTATTTATTCAGCTTTCAGATGATGTATAAATCTCACATATAACCATTGAATATCTCATATTTCAAATTGGCTTATACAATACTAGTACTACTGTTTATGCATTATATAATATCCAGACTGTAACCGTATGCAACTTTTCTGTATGCATGGAAAACTATGCCACACTGCAATGCATCCAGCAATATAAACTATATTTTAATATCTTTCTTGAGTCCATTTGTTTGACTGCACTGTCAGAAAAAGACATTATTACACAAATTTAGATTTAAACAGCAAAATAGCCATTTTTACTTTTACATTATTACTGGAGTTTTTTCAAACATGAGTTCATGTGATAAGTGTGGAATATTTTATGTTGCATAAACTGCTATTATGTATTACAAATACTAGTATCCACCTTATTTTGCAATGCAAAAGTAATCTGTTTTCTTTGAATGTGCCAGACCTTGACCTATTAGGCTAAATAAATAGAAAAATAACAGTGTGGCAAACAGTAAAACTATTTGTGTTACAAACCAGTGTGTTAATGATTATAATAATAAATTAAAATAATATGATAACAAATGCCAGTTTGAAATATGCAAGGAGCATAACGGATTGTTTTTGTACACATAAAATAACTAGACGCATATGACACCGGAAGTCGCGCACATATAAGTGAGAAATGGGCCGCGCCCGCTCTTACAGTTTAAAAATAAGGCGACTATTAGTGCATACTAATAGGTATGCTAGTATTCTATTGTACACACGGTCTGCAGATCTGTTTTAATCAGCGAAAACATGTTCATCGTCGCCATCTGGTGTTCATATAAGGTATTTCGCATATTATTATTCTCTCTCAAATGTTGTTTCCTCACTTTTTTTTTTACAGCCTGAGAGGTTTTTACTCCTCAGATGCGCTTAAAAACATTAAAACATTAAAAAGATATCACATCTTTCCTGTAGACAACAGCTCGCCGTAGGCCTACATAAAGCATCAAGCAACAATGGCGTCTAGTTCATGCCCAAAAGTGACTTTTTCATTGAAGAATGAAAGGATGAAAGTGTGTAAGGGTCATATCAGAAGTCTGGATCCTCTGAAGTGCCCTTCTGAGTCCCATGATCAGGTATTTATAGACCTGTGACCCAAATAACCTAGTATGCAGTCAATGCGATGCCCCCTAAACCCACCGAGGACGCAACAACAACACTTGCCGTCAGGAAAAAGGTAATGTGATGATGAAATACCTAATATTTTGGGTAAAATGGCATTTTAAACTTTAGCTACTTTTAATGTGCAGTTTACAGTGTATCTGAAGCAGGTTTGTTTACTTTTTAGATTTAGTCAGACACGGTCATTGTGATTTATTGCGCTATGTGATGATATTATAAACTTTGACGCACGTTATCATAGATTAAAGGATTTAAACAAACATGTATGTTCGCTTTTAGACTCGCACGTGGTGTTATTTACAGTTTGCGTGTCGTTTGCAATCACGTGAGCGGCATAGTTGGTGTGCAGGTCGCAGGAGGTCACGTGATGGCTTTTCTGTCCCATGTTCGTAAAAGATTTGTCTATAATCAGCATCCGCTAAGACAGTGTGATGGATTTGGACACATCTGGAGGGGGTTTTGACGAGGATGTGGCAACACAACTTATGATCGAGCAGAGCCTCCTGCAGCGCCGCAAACAAGCGGAGATCAGAAGCTCTTTATCCGGTGAATCCTGCAGGTGAAAAACACTTTATGCTTTCAATGAGTTTAGATTCGTTTATTTTGTTGCTACTTGAATGAATATTCTGTATTTTTGTCTACAGGATCATTCAGATCACCCCTGAGAGAGAGAAGATATTTAATGCAATAAAGCATGGTACGAATGGGTCAATCACACAATGACAAGGTCATATTTCGTGCCAAAATAAAAAGAAAAATATATTTTGTGTTGTATTAGGACTGTAAAGTTTTTTTTTTTTGTTTTTTTTTCAAATATTTTATTTATATTTGGATTTTTTAAATCAATATTTTCATGACAAATATGCATATTTTCACCCATTTTATCATTATTATTATTAATAATAATAAATTAATTTAATAAATTAAATTCTCCTTATATTCTCAATGGAGATTATTATTACTGTGGTACAGTCACTTGTTCTGCATTATATAAATTATTTATTATTATTTTTTAAATTAAAATTGGTTGAAGCAGTACATATATACTTACATTTTTTTATGTTAAAGTAATGGAATTTTCTTGTATTGTAACAATATTTTCATTTAATTTGAAAATTAAAATTAAGCACATTTTCCCCTGATTCTCAGATTTCTAAGTGTTCCACTTTACTTGTTTTATACTTTTATTTTATACTTAAAAAAAATAATATTTCATAATTTAATTGAGATGAAATTAAAGTAGTACAACAAATTCTACAATGTATAAAAAAAACTGTAAAATAATGTTATTATTTTACAAAATTAATTAAGCGCATTTTCCCCTAATTTTCAGATTTCTAAGTGTTCAGATTTACTTGTTTTATACTTTTATTTTATACGTTTTTATTTAAAAAATACATTTTTATAAAATAGTCCTTATATTCTTAATGGTGATTAAAAATACTAAAATAAAATTTAAAGTAGTACAGCCAATTCGACAACATATAAAAAAGGTAAAATTATTATTATTATTATTATTATTATTATTTTTAAATCCTTCTTAACTTTACAAAATTAATGAAGCAAAAGTTTCCTATAATTTTCAGATTTTTAAGTGTTCAGATCTACTTGTTTTATAATTTTATTTTATACTTTTTTTTTTAAAAATGTTCTTATATTCTTAATGGTGATTAAATATACTAAAATATAACTTTAGATTTTAATTTAAATGAGATCAAATTAAAGTAATACAGCAAATTCTACAAATGGTAAATGGTAAAATAGTGTTTTTTTTTAAATCCTTAATTTTTACTTAATGGTGATTAAAAATACTAAAATTAATTATTATATTTTGATTTAAATGGGATGAAATTAAAGGAGTACAACAAATTCTACAACAAAAAAAACTATAAAATTATATATATATATATATATATATATATATATATATAATTTTTTATTTTTTTGTAGAATTCATTGTCATCATTTAAACAGTAGTCCCTTTTGAAAAAAGCTAATTAATTTCATGCTGTACCAGGTTTCTGGTTTATGCTAGTTTGTGCTGGTTTGGTGCTGGTCTAGCTGTTCAAATAATCATAGCTATGAAGTCCACCAATATAATTCAGCTGGTTAAACTAGTTAAGACTCTTCTGATCGCTCATGTCTTTCTCTGGATGTGTTATCAGGTGATGAAAAGTCTCTCCATAAGCTGACTGTCCATCAGAGAGCTTTTTTTGAAGAGGACGACACAGGCTACATCCCCTTACATGAAGCCGCCATACAGAACAACCAGAACATCCTCGAGATCACATTTAACGGTCTGTCGTGAGGATCCACATTGTTTCTCATCATTATTGTTGATCTAATGTGTCAAGACGGGAGTGACTGTGATTTCATCTGTTCATCAGCCTCTCCTGAGGATGCCAAGCACAGAAAGACTCATCAGGGTAAGACGGCTCTTTTCTTAGCGGTGGAGAAAGGTCTTTTGGACAACGCTTGTTACCTGCTGGACCACGGCAGCAGTCCGGACGGCCTGGATAAGGAGGAAGACTCGCCTCTTGTTGTAGGTCAGAAAAGGCCATGTGTCATTCATCAACTGGATGAGAAGCAAGAAAAAAACCCAACAAAAAACAAATATATATATATATATATATATATATATATATATAATTTTTTTTTCCATAAATGTTAAGTCTGTGGTGTTATGCTAATCTTCTTCATTTTTTTTAAAAAACTAATTGTATTATGTATTTATTTACATTTTTAATGAAATTCAATATTGCCTAAAACTACTGCTTATGGTTAGACTTTTCTAAAATATGAGCTGCTAAAATTTGTTATTTTTGTATAATGTAGATACTATTATTGTTTAATATTTTTAATCTTTTTGTTTTTAAATGATTTTAATTTTAGTTTAAAATGAAACATTAAATTTTAAGATTGTAAAACATGATTATTTTTTAAAATGTTTATATAGATTTCATCATTTTTATTCAGTTTTAGTTATTCTAGTGCATCATCTTAAATTAAATGCAAATAAAAAAACGTTGCCTTGACAGTAAGATGAAATAAAATTAATTCAATAATTTATTTATTGTTAATTTCATTTCAAGGTTCAAAACATTTTTATTTTATTTTTATTTTTTTTACATTTTTCTAGTTTTTGTTTTAATTTCAGTGAACCATAATAGTCCTGGTTTGGACCTTGGAAATATTAATGAGCTTATATTTATAAAAATGTAGATTAAAATATGTAAAGTCTGCAATTTATGCAACACCACCGACTCAAAGTGCGACACATGAAATTGTCAGCAATTTAGCAAAATTTATGAAAATTAATAAGAAAGATTTAATAAAATCACCAGCAACACACAGAAATGGATGACATCCATTGTTGCAACACAGTATCCTTTTCTTAAAACAGAATAAAATATGTATTTTATTTTAAATAAATAAATAAATTGTACATATTAAATAAATTCTATATTCAGAATATAACCACTTTATTTGTGTTAAAAATTTAAATATTGTTGCAATTATATATCAGGATACTTTGATAAATGGTGGGAACATGCAGATTTTGTTACTCATTCAATTAAATGCATTTTAAAACAAAAATGTAACTTTTAACATTGCACAAATTATTTTCAAACATTTATGATTTATTGTTATTTAAAGATAATTTTTAAACAGTTTTTAGATCTTTCCATTTAGTTACATTCAGTCTTTATTCTTCCTGACCAAATGTTTTTTTTTCCCCACAGCCATAAGAAACAATCACTATGACATGACGAAGCTCCTACTTAACTTCAGTGCCAGAGTTAACCAGGAGGGGGCGAACCGCAGGACGGCCCTGCATGAAGCCGCCCGGCTGGGTCTGACGGATTTCGTGGATCTGCTGCTGAAGTACGGAGCTCATCCCGACCCCAGAAGCTCCTACGGCCTGACGCCGTTAGCATTAGCCGCACAGGCTGGACACCTGGAGATCATCCGAACGCTTCTCCAGAGAGGTTGGGGAGAAACGAGATACAGCTTAGGGTTATTATAGTTAATGAAAAGTCAAATGAAAATCAAAGAAATAAAATAAACATACCTGAAATAAACTATATAAAAACTGATATAATATATAAAAAATACCAATATTTTTTTATATTTTTTATGGAGTGAAAAATTACTGTGAAGTTACAGCAAATTTCAAGGCTTGTTTAATAACAATTTATTGTATATAATACTATTAATAATAGATATTCATTGTATTATACTTTATATAATACTTATGATTTTATTAGTATTAGTAATAGTAGCAGTAACTTAAATTATTAAATCAATAAAAACATTTTATTAGTGCACAAAAATGTCTTTTCACTAGTGTATTATAGATTTCGATTAATATTTTTGCCAAGACAATATTTTTAATTTTTATTTAGTTTAACTTGATGCACTAAAATAACTAAAATGGATATAAAAATGAATAAAAACATAGTAAAGACTTAGTAAAATACTAAAAATGGCAAAAACACAACAAAATAACCAAAACTTTAACTAAAAATAAATTGAAAATAGAAAATAGAAAAATAAAACTAATCCGAAATATTAACAATATTAAAATAACACTTGTAGACATGAAATATTATTGTAATTATATGATTATATGATGTCTTGTAGCTCTGTATTATTTTAAAAGCAGTAAGTGGCTTTAATGCAGTGCATATGAGAAAAATGGCATTTATTTTGCTCTGCTGTGAATGTAAATAGTAAAGAGTGTGGTGTTGTGTTCAGGTGCTGATGTGGAGTCTCAGGCTCAGGATTGTGCAACCATATTATTTGAGGCGTCTGCTTCAGGAAACCCCAACGTCATCTCGTTACTGCTGGAGTACGGCGCTGATGCCAACATCCCCAAACACACGGGACACCTGCCCATTCACAGAGTGGCTCATCGTGGACATGTGAAGTAAGTATTACATACTGTATGACAGTGATAGTGATGAAACATGGTGAAGCCTTCATATTGTGTTTGGTTTGGTTAAAAGCTTAAATATTCTAAATAAACTAAAAATTTAATGTTTAAGGTTTAAAGTATTAAATTTCATTGTATTCATTATCAGTGGTTACTGTACACTACTGCGCAAAAGTTTGGAATAATTAAGATTTTTTTAATGTTTCTGAAAGAAATTTTGCTCACTAAGGCTGCATGTATTTGATCAAAAAATACAGTAAAAATAGTAAAATTGTAAAAAATTATTACTGTTTAAAATAACTATTTTCTATTTGAATATATTGTAAAATAGAATTTATTCCTGTGATGCAAAGCTGAATTTTCAGCATCATTACTTCAGTCTTCTGTCACATAAAAAGTTCAAAAGAACAGAATTTATTTAAAATAAAAACTTTTATTATTATTATTATTATTATTATTATTATTATTATTATTATTATTATTTTTATTTTTTTATTTTTTTTTTTTAACATAAATGTTTTTATAAAAGCATTATTGCTGAGTCATTCACAGGTTTGTTTGCTTGTGTTTTAATGCATTATGCTTTCTAAAGGTGTAACTAAATAAATAAATAAGTATTATAATGCATGTTAGCTGTGGTTACAATTATTCATGAGGTCATAAAATGTATTATAAGGTGCTTTACAAGGCATTAGAAATACTCTTATAATGCATTATATCTAAAGGCTTTGGTAAGGTTTTACTGAAAGCACAGACATTTTGCACTCAAACGAACAACAATACGGACTAAACAAAAACATAAATCAATCTACATTAAAATCTACTAAACATTATGTCTAAGCAGTAACCCATTAAATCAATAAAAGTATTAAATCTATTTTTGTAATTTTCGACTTGAAAGAATATTTATGTATTGTGTTTATTGCTGCTAATTTAAATAACAAAATGTTTTGTCAGTAAAAAAATTAGAATTAATATAATTTTTTTGTGCAACAATTTAAATAATAATATTAATTATAAATAGTATTAATAATTGTAATATTAAAATGTATGTAATTATATATTATTGATATTATTATTAATAATGATAATTTTAATTATTAAATAATAAAAAATCGTTAGTAATAAAATTCTGTAATTTTTTTTTTACACAAAAATGTCTTTGCTATGTTATTTTAATATCATTCAGACAGTATTATAGATTTTTATTAATATTTTGAATTAGTTTAATTTTTTTAAAATATATTTAAACTTTTTATTTTAATTTCAGTTATTTTTTTAGTAATTTATTTGTCGGTTTTTGTTTTTAATGTCTAAAGTTTTTTTCTATTTTAGTTTATTTTCGTATATAAACTTGAAACTAAATTAAAATGAGAAATGTTGCTATGCCAACTAGTTTAAGTTTTTTATATTACTGTTTATATTAATATTTTTATAACATTAAAATGTAATTTTATTTTTTATGTCAGTTAATGTTTACTTTAGTGCTGGCAAATTGATTAATCGTGATTAATCGCATCCAAAATAAAAGTTTGTGTTTACATCATATGTGTGTGCTCTGTGTATATTTATATGTAAATATAAGTACAAACATGTACATTTTATATATACAAATCATAATAAACTTGAATATGAGTATTCCCTGGCTGTCAAACGATTAATCGTGATTAATCGCGATTAATCGCATACAAAATAAAAGTTTGAGTTTGCCTAATGTATGCGTGTGTACTGTGTATAATTATTACGTATATATAAATACAAACACATTCATGTATATATTTAAGAAATATTTACAAGTATATGTATTTATTATCATTTTTATATAATTTATATTATATATAAATAAAAATGGTTTGAACATAAATAACATTTCTCTGAAATATATACATTCATTTGTGTGTATTTATATATACATAATAATTACACCGTACACATGCATACATTAGGCAAACTCAAACTTTTATTTTGTATGCGATTAATCACGATTAATCGTTTGACAGCCCTAGTGTATACGTGTAAATATTTCCTAAATATATATGTACATGTGTGTATTTATACATACACATAAATATACACAGTACACACACATATATTATGTAAACACAAACTTTAATTTGGTTTTTTATGGTTTTAGTTGTAGTTAACTATACTAACTTGGCCCGTCCTGTCCGCAGGGCTCTGGCTCTGCTGATACCCGTGACGTCGTGGGACGCGGTGGACGACAGTGGAATCAGTCCTCTTCATTCAGCGGCGGCGGGCGGACACACTCAGTGTCTGGAGATGCTGCTGAAGGCCAATTACGACCCCAACTTCATGCTGCACCCGTGGGTGCGTCGCAGCTACGACGATAAACGCCAGTCCGCGCTCTACTTTGCCGTCTCCAACGATGACGTCGCCTCCACCCGCGTCCTGCTGGAGGCCGGAGCGATGCCCAATCAGGACCCCGTCAAGTGCTTGCAGGTGGCGCTGCGGCTGGGCAACTATGAGCTGATCAACCTGCTGCTTCGGTACGGAGCCAATGTGAATTACTACTGCAGAGTGAACACCACGCACTTCCCGTCGGCCTTACAGTACGCGCTGAAGGACGAGGTGGTGCTGCGGATGCTGTGTAACTACGGCTATGACGTGGAGCGATGCTTTGACTGTCCATATGGGGAGGGATCGCACGTCCCGCATGGTTACGAGGGCTGGAGTGATACTGTCATTAAAGACACGCTGGTGAGTCTGTATCTGACGTTTGATTGATGGTCTGGCATGGGTTTTAAATGCTGTTTCCTCTCAATGTAGTTCTGTGAGGTCATTTCTGTCACGTGGCTCAAGCATCTCTCAGGAAACATGGTCCGCATCATGCTGGATTACGTCGATCATGTGACCTTTTGCTCCAAACTGAAAGCTGCACTCGTCGAGCAAAAACAGTGGCCTGAAATCTGCAAAATTCAAGGTTTGTTCAGAAACAATTTATGGTAATAATAATAGGTATTCAATAGCCATTCATTTTTGAATTTCGACATTGCTTGTAATCATGCGTATCATGAATCACTTGATTCAGATCAGGACTTCGGAGTGTGTATATTGAATCATTTGATTCAGATCGGGACTTCAGAGTGCATGTTGCGAATCATTAGATTCAGATCAGGACTTCAAAGCGTGAATCATTTGATTCAGACTGGAACTTCGGAGTGCATATCATGAATCATTTGATTCAGATCAGGACTTCGGAGTGTGTATCGTGAATCATTTGATTGAGATTGTGTGTCATGAATAATTTCATTCTGATCGGAACTTCAGAGCTCAAATCGTGAATCATTTGATTCATATCGGGACTTCGGAGACCGGATCGCAAATCATTTGATTTAGATTGGGACTTCAACACGCATACTGTGAATCATTTGATACAAATCAGGACTTTGGAGTGTGTATCTTGAACCATTTGATTCAGATCGGCACTTTGGAGTACGAATTGCGAATAATTTGATTCAGATCGGGACTTCGGAGTACAGATTGCGAATAATTTGATTCAGATCGAGACTTAGAGCGGATCTTGAATCATTTGATTCAGATTAGGACTTTGGAGCATGTATCACAAATAATTTAATTCAGATCAGGACTTCGGAGCGCATATTGTGAATCATTTGATTCAGATCGGGACTTCAGAGTACGGATCGTGAATCATTTCATTCATATCGGGACTTCGGAGAGTGGATCACGAATCATTCGATTTAGATCGGGATTTCAGAGTGCGAATCATGAATCATTTGATTCAGATTGGGACTTTGGGGTATGTATCACAAATAATTTAATTCAGATCAGGACTTCGGAGCATGGATCGTGAATCATTTGATTGAGATTGTGTGTCATTAATAATATAATTATGATCGGAACCTCAGAGCTCAAATCGTGAATCATTTGATTCAGATCGGGACTTCGGAGACCGGATTACAAATCATTTGATTTAGACTGGGACTTCAACGTGCATATTGTGAATCATTTGATTCAAATCAGGACTTTGGAGTGTGTATCTTGCATCATTTGATTCAGATCGGGACTTCAGAGTGCATGTTGCAAATCATTCGATTCAGATTGGGACTTTGGAGTACGGATTGCGAATAATTTGATTCAGATCGGGACTTCAGAATACAGATTGCGAATAATTTGATTCAGATCAAGATCATGAATCATTTGATTCAGATTGGGACTTTGGAGCATGTATCACAAATTATTTAATTCAGATCAGGACTTCGGAGCGTGGATCATGAATCATTTGATTCAGATCGAGACTTCGGAGCGCATATTGTGAATCATTTGATTCAGATCGGGACTTCAGAGCACGGATCGTGAATCATTTCATTCAGATCGGGACTTCAGAGAGTGGATCACGAATCATTTGATTTAGATCAGGATTTCAGAGTGCGAATCATGAATCATTTGATTCAGATTGGGACTTTGGGGCATGTATCACAAATAATTTAATTCAGATCAGGACTTCGGAGCATGGATCGTGAATCATTTGATTGAGATTGTGTGTCATGAATAATTCTGATCGGAACTTCAGAGCTCAAATTGTGAGTCATTTGATTCAGATCGGGACTTCGGAGACCGGATTGCAAATCATTTGATTCAGACTGGGACTTCAGCGTGCATACTGTGAATCATTTGATTCAAATCAGGACTTTGGAGCATGTATCTTGAATCATTTGATTCAGATCGGGACTTCAGAGTGCATGTTGCAAATCATTTGATTCAGATTGGGACTTTGGAATGCGGATCACAAATCATATGATTCAGATCAGGACTTCGGAGTATGGATTGCGAACAATTTGATTCAGATCGAGACTTAGAGCGGATCACAAATCATTTGATTTAGATCAGGACTTCAGAGTGCGAATCATGAATAATTTCATTCAGATTGGGACTTTGGAGCATGTATCACAAATAATTTAATTCAGATCAGGACTTCGGAGCATGGAACGCGAATCATTTGATTCAGATCGGGACTTCAGAGTGTGGATCGCAAATCATTTGATTTAGATCAGGACTTCAGAGTGCGAATCATGAATCATTTGATTCAGATTGAGACTTTGGAGTGCATATTGTGAATCATTTCATTCAGATCGGGAGATTTAGAACGCGAACCGTGGAGCGCAAATGATGTGATTCAGATCGGTGGGGGTTCGCAAATCTTTTTTTTTTTCAGAAGAGTGATAAAAACCGTAACACAGTCTGACTTGTATTATATTTATGTGCATAAGCTTTTTGTGAAATATGGATAAACTGTTGTTTGTCCTCTTATTTAATGTTGTCTGCCAATGTGTCCCCACCTATGTCAAAATCGAAGCTGTGCCTTTGTGGAAAATATATGAACTTTGGTGTGAAACTGCTTTTTCTCTGCTCATTTCACACTTGCATATTTGTGTTTTGTTTCTTCACAGAGAATGTGCGCTGTCTGCAGCATCTCTGTCGGCTGAAGATCAGGGCGTGTTTGGGTCGGTTGCGTTTGAGAGCTCCGATCTTCATGAGCTTCCTTCCATTACCAGACCGACTGAAGCAATACATCCTATACAAAGAATATGATCTCTACGCTCTAAAATGCCAAACGCAAAACAAATAAACCAGAACACACCTATAGAAACACACAATTACAGCTTAGCGTAAGTATAATGGACACTCCATAATAGTGTTTATATTCTCCATAATATGTTCATATCCTTTAAATACAGTTAATATGAAATAGGAACAGAGTCTTAATGTTATAGAACTCAATAATTTGTTAATAAATGCATATTTTATGAAAATATAGCCATTAATGCATTTGTTTATAAAGAAAGGTGGTCTTTTTTAGGAAGCACATCTGTGTAAAAAAGCTTTTTATAAATATAGAAATACATTTTAGGAGGCTAAAGTTTTTATGCATGTTATTTCTTAAAAAATGAAAATAAATAAATTATTTAACAGATTGTCTCATGAATTGTTATTTTGATAATATTGAACTCATATTAACATCTCATAATCAACACTGTTTCTTTTTTTCACGTTTCTACACTAACATTTCATGTTCTAGAGCCACAAATTTCCTTTTTCTATTTGATTTAATTTCATTTTATTGAATTGAAATACAACATCTGACACACATCGACCAGCTATCAGCCTGCCATACTTCTGAAATCACTTTTTTAGTTAATTTATAAATATTACAAATAGTATGAGTGATTCGAAAAAAAAAAAAACATTAATCCATGGAATTTTTTCGCTAATATAATAATATTATTAACCATCAGAGAGCCACGAATGGCTTTTATTTCTTATAAACAAGCGCGGACGTCATCATATTATCCACAGCGTCTCCGCCAATCAGCGGGCGGGAGGAGGCGGGAGGAGGCGGGACTTCCGCGTTTGTGGGCGGATCTGGGTGGGTGTTGATTTGTCAGGAATAAAGCGAAGATCAACATTATAACATCGTGACTTTTGTTTCGGAATAATAATCTAAATATCTCGTTACCCTCGCGGTGAACCTGCAGTCATGCCGGGAATCGATAAATTACCGATAGAGGAAACTCTGGAGGACAGTCCGCAGGTAAACCAGCAGCGTTTAGCCAGCAAGCTAACAGAAATAAATAAATAAACATTGATCATTATAAACATCTGCTGCTCTCGGTTCTCACGCTGTAAAGTAGAGCAGATCATGAGTTTGTATGTGTGTCTGTTCGTCCTGATGGGTTGATCCGACTGGTTCATGTTTGATTTGGAGATCTTTAGCATTTGATGGGTGGTGGTGGATTGGATTTGGCAATGATCAGTTATTAGAAAACACAGATGAATCTGAAATGATGCAATTGTAAAAAAAATGTAATTCGAGATCAGATGGAAACTCATCAATCAGAGTGAATAGACATGTTTACATTTATATTGTAAGATTTCCTCATCACTCTGCTGTGCCAAACAGTTTTGAAATGTCTGAAATGTCACAGCAGAGCTTTAAAAATGAAGCATGAGGTCTTGATTTACATGCATCCACTTTTTGGTAATAAACAACACATTTTATGATAGTATTAACATATTTAAGTCAGTGCTGGTTCTCATATTGCTGGGGTTTTTTTTCAGACTCGCTCTCTGCTTGGTGTGTTTGAGGAAGATACAGCAGCCATATCCAGTTATTTCAGTCAGCTCTTTAAAGCCATGCAGAGAATCTATGACGCCCAGGTGAGAACATGATATAAGCTCAGTATTAATGTAATAATAGTGATTGTAACTTTAGACTTAAAAGATGAATCACACACAACCTGTGAAGATCTTGTCATGATCATATTGCACACCAAAACCAAACGATAGACAGCAGAAATCATATTTTGGATGAGAAAAATTAAACCCTTATTTAGGAACATGTTTTTTTTTATTTATTTGCAATATATAGTATTAATATGTTTTTAAAAATATATTATTAATTATTGTTATTATTATTATTCGCAATAATATATTATTGTCGTTGTTGTTGTTAATAATATTTAAAATAACAATAAATATTCATTATATTATATGAGAAATAACAGTAGTATATTATTACTATAATTAAATTACTATTATTAATACAATAAAATAAGTATTCATATCACATAATAATTCTGTTGTATATTCTTGATCATTATCAAATTATGACTTACTGTCAATAATAATATCAATATTAATAATGTAATTAAAATAATAAATATTCATTATGAGATATAATAACATTATTGTATATTTTTGATATTATTCTAAAACAGTTAATCAGTATATCAGTATATTACAGTATATCAGTATATTAATAATAAGAATAATAGATATTCATATTACTTTGGATATTGAGATATAATACTATTATAAATTATTGTTATTTTAAAATGATTTATGAATTAAAAATATAATAATAATACTGAATACTGAATAAATATTCATAATAATACATAAGCTTCATTTTTTTAATGAAATATTATGAAATATGCATTGAATATTGAGATTTACTACTATAAATTATTGATATTTCAAAATGGTTTATTATGAATTAACGTTTTTATAAAATTATCATTAATAATAATGATAATAAATAATACATAATACATAAATATGAAAATTCATCATATCAATATTAAAATAATATTAGATTGATTAAATATTCATAATAATAAATAAGCTTCATTTTGTTTATTAAATCTACACTGAATATTGAGATATGATGCTATTATAAATTATTTATATTTTAAATTGGTTAATTATAAATTAACATTTTTTATGAAATAAACGTTCTTATTAATAATAAGAACAACAAATAATACATAATATAATAATAAATGAATAACATGTATATTCATAATATTAAAATAATATACAATTATTAAGAAATATTCATAATAATAAATCAACTTAATTTTTTCATGCATAATATCATTTTTTTTGACTTGGGGTAAAATATTATTTATATTATTTTTTACGAGACTCACATGCTTCTCCTTTCAGAATGAACTGAGTGCTGCCACACATCTGACATCTAAATTACTGAAAGACTACGAGAAACAGGTGATCATTTTATGCATAATATCTGCACTTTCTTAAGTTCTCTGTCCGTTTCTGGTTATAATTCAGTGTCTTTCTCTGTTTTCTGCAGCGTTTTCCTCTGGGCGGCGATGATGAGGTCATGAGCTCCACTTTGCAGCAGTTTGCCAAAGTCATTGATGAGGTCAGCGCATAATGACGCCGTCACTCTCTGTAATGAAGGTCCTGTATGAGTGTGATTGTGTGTGTGCATTGAGATTTCACTCACTGGAGATTCTGTGTGTTTTCTTTCAGCTCAGCTCGTGTCACGCCGTTCTCTCCACTCAACTCGCGGATGCCATGATGTTCCCAATCACACAGTTCCAGGAGAGAGACCTGAGAGGTAGGAGACAGCAGTGCATTATGGGAAAGAGCTCTCTGGAATAAGCTGATTTTAATTAGTCTGCTACTAAACTGCTTAGTTGATTGTTATACAAAGGCGACCATTTATAGATTAGAAATATGTGCCATTTCATGAACATTTTGTCATTTATTTGTCAAGTAGCTTTGTGATAAAATGTTATTTTAGTATCACTGAGATACTGTTATAGTTCTTATTAATATTTTGAATCACTTTATGTTTTATTATTATTTTTTTCAATTTAATTTGAATTTCAGTTAGTTTTAGTAATTTTGGGGGCTTTTTGTAGTTTTTTTTAATGTCTATTTATTTTTATTAAATCAGTTTTAGTTAGTTTTTTCTCTTTTTTTATATTTTATGTTTTATACTAGTTTATGTATCTCATTCTTCTCAAGTAATTTACGTATATATTAATATTTTACACCCATTTAGTAATTTATTTCAGCAGCTATGTAATACAGTGTTATTTTGGACTAAGATATTATAGTTTTTATTAAGATTTGAATCACTATTTATTTTTATATTTTCTATTTTAGTTTTACCTAAAGTTGTATTAATTTTATTTTTTGGGGGGAATTTTAGTAATTTTTATATGTCTATAAAATTGTATTAATTAAGTTTTAGTTACTGTTATACATCAAGTTAAGCTAAATTAAAATAAATAATTTTTTAATATTCTTTATTTCAGTTAATGTCTTGTGATTTTTTCAAATAAAACGTAATTTACCTATATATTACTGTTGTATACCTATTTAATAATTTATTTGTTAACTATAAAACTGTGTTGTTTTACTGATACTGAGTTTAAATAAAATTAATTAATATTATTAATATTTAAAATCACTTTTTATTTTTGTAATTTTCTATTTTCATTTTAATTTTAATTTTAATTTTAGTTTAGTTTAGTTTAATTTTGTTTTTGTTTCTTTGGTTGTTGTTTTTTTGGTCTTTTTTATGTCTATAGTTTTAATTTTTAATTATTTTAATTAACAAATTAAAAAAAAAAAATATATATATATATATATATATATATATATATAAAATATATATATATTAGTTAAAAGTTAAAGATTTAGTTGTTTCTGTTTTGTTTCTTTGGTTGTTTTTTGGTCTTTTTTATGTTTTTATATAATTTTAGTATATATATATATATATATATATATATATATATATATATATATATATATATAGATACTTTACTATATACTTTGTTACTTTGTAATAATAACAATAAATAATACATAATACAGTAATGAATTAAAATGAATATTCATTATATTAAATAATATTACAATAATATTAAATTATGAATAAATATTCATAATAATAAATGAGCTTCATTTTTTATTAAATATACACTGAATATTGAGATACTGTTATAAATTAATATTTTTTAAATAATTCATTATGAATTACCATTTTTTTTAAATAAAACAAAATAAAAGAATAATAATAATAATAATAAATAAATAAATAAAAATGAATATTCAGATATTAAATAATACAATAACATTAAATTATAAATAAATATTTATAATAATAAACAAGTTTAATTTTTAAAATAAATATACATTGAATATTGAAATATAATACTGCTATAAATTATTAATATTTTAAAATAGTTAATTTTGACTTACCATTTTTATAAAATAAAATTAAAAATTAATAGTAATAATAATTTAATTTATAATATTAAATAATAATAAAATACTATTAAATTATGAATAAATATTCATAATAATAAATAAACTTAATTTTTTAAATTAAGAATATTGAGACATACTACTATAAATTATTGATATTTTAAAATTATGAATATGTCGTTTTTTTTTTTGTTTTTGTTTTTTCAGTTAAAAGTTTATTTTATTTTTAAGTATTGAAAATTAGGAATTTTAGATTTATTTTAGTTTAACTATAAAAGCCCTGGAGTAATAAGCTGACTGACTGTACATCATCTCTTACATAACACATTTATTTTCCTCCTCTTATTGTCTCTAGAAATTGTCATCCTGAAGGAAGTGTTTCAGATTGCAAGTGATGGTAATCACTTAGATTTTTTTTTACATAATTGCTCTAACATGATAATGTAATTTTCCTTCATTATATTCAACATATTTGATTTCAGATCACGACACGGCCATAAACAGATACAGTCGACTGTCTAAACGAAAGGAGAATGAGAAGGTGTGGCATTTTGACATTTGACACAGTGTTTTACGATTGACAGCTGGTTTGTTTGCATGCCGCTCCACCCGTCCTCATACTGACACGGAAAGTGTAACGCGTGTGTGTTTTGTGGGTAAATGTCCTCATTTAATAAAACACACACTGAGAGTTGGCCATAGATAGATGAGCATCTGTTCCTCTGAGTGGCTGGCAGGTACCTGTGTCCTTGTCTAGGACAAGAAAAGAAGAAAATATTAGACAAATAACTCACTATTCTGTTTCAATACTCTAGATAAATTCAAGATGAGAAGATTTTACTTTCTTAATGCATATTTCTGATCTTATTGTGAACTCATTAGTGCATATTCTGATGAATCCTAATCTTACATCAAAACAAATTTGGCAAAATTTGCTTTATACACAGTGTATATTGTTCATGTCCTGCCCTACATTTAATTGCTGTCATGCATGCAATCACTGCAGGTGAAGAATGAAGTGATGGAGGACGTCTACACGTCCAGGAAAAAACAACACGAGACTATAATGCACTACTTTGCGTCACTCAACATGCTGCAGTACAAGAAGAAAATCGCACTGCTGGAGCCGCTACTGGGATACATGCAGGCACAGGTGTTCACATAGCTGTTTAACATGAACTATAGACCTCACTTTCCATTTTTTAACCCCATCTGATAATAGAGCCATTTTAAACTTCATCATTGTTTGTGTATCTTCAGATCAGCTTTTTCAAACTGGGATCCGAGAATCTGACACAGCAGTGGGAGGAATTTCTCACCAATATCGGAACCAGCGTGCAAAAGTGAGTGTTAACCGGTGCTGTAATGTTTACTAATTAAAAATAGATTTTGACAGCTGATAGAAAGATTTGTATTGGGCTAAAATGTAAAGGTAAAAAAAAATTGAAATGTTCCAACTAACTGAAGTACTAAACCTACTAAAACAGAAATATTTACTGTATAAATTATATAGCTATAAGTTAAATACAAATATGAAAATTTATAAAAAATTTGAATGACATAAAATTACTTATTAAAAATTTAGTAAAAATATTAAATAAAATAATAGTATATAAATAATGCTAAAATAACATTGGTTTCACCATAAATTGAACTAATGCATCAATGCATTAGTGCAACAATACATTGTGGAACATTATCCTTTTATGACATGTTGTGCTGTAAGTATTGATTTTATAATGGCACATATCAGTATTGGCCTGATCAGTCTGGTTAATTATCAGCGACACGTTTCATAGCTGAATAATAAATAAATATAAATAGTAAGCTAAATAAAAATATTAAAATTAATACAAAATTATAAATATAAATTATTAAAATTAAAATAAGTGCATATATAGAACTTATTAAAAATATTAAATAAAATAATAGTATATAAATAACACTGGTTTCACCATAAACTGAACTAATGCATCAATATAAATATTAAGCTAAATAAAAATATTAAAATTAATAAAAAATTATAAATGACATAAAATTACTCAAATTAAAATAAGTGCAAATATAGAAACTTATTAAAAATATTAAATCAAATAATAGTATATAAATAATGCAAAAATAACAAACTGGACTAATGCATGTGGCATAAAACATCATAGAACATTATAATTTTATGACATGTTAGTTGTGCTATAAGTATTGATTTTATGATGGCACATATCAGTATAGGCCTGATTAGTTTGGTTAATTATCAGCGACATGTTTCATAGCTGAATAATAAATATTAAGCTAAATACATTTTATGATATGTTAGTTGTGCTAGAAGTATTGTTTTATGACAGTTAATGCCTCCGTGTCAGTTGCATGACATAAAGATAATTATAAGTCAATAATGATCCTTATCTGCCAAGGTAGTTTTTATATAGTATGTACAGTAAGTTTGGGATCAGTGTATATCAGGGGTGGCGAACGTCGGTCCTGGAGAGCCGCAGCCCTGCATAGTTTTGCTTCAACCGCACCTGAACAAGCTAATCAAGGTCTAAAGGGTTACTAGAAAGCTACATGCAGGTGAGTTTTAATTAGGGTTGGAGCTGAACTCTGCAGTTCACCACCCCTGGTATATATATATATATATATTATTATATTATATTTTATTTTATTTTATTTTATTTATTTTCATTTTTTTTAAAGAAATTAATACTTTAATTCAAAAGGGACGCATTAAATTGATCAAAAGTGACAGTAAAGACATTTTTAATATCACAGAAGATTTCTATTTCACATAAATGTTTAAAGTTTTTCTTGAGCAGCAAATCAGCATATTAGAATGATTTCTGAAGGATCATGTGACTGAAGTAATGATGCTGAAAATTCAGCTTTGAACACAGATGTGAATTACCTTTTTAACATGTATTCACATAGAAAACAGTTATTTTAAACTGTAACAATATTTCACAATTTTACTGTATTTTTGATCAAATAAATGCAGCCTTCAGGAGCAGAAGAGACTTCTAACCTTTAAAGAGTAGCTTATCTTATATTTCATACAATATGTAAAGTACTGCTCACTTTTGAGTGCTGCTGTTAATAAAATATTCTTTGCATGATATTTGCATGAAACCACATTTCAGTTGTAATGTAAAGTACAATAAAAATGTGGTTTGTTTGCTATTGCAAATGAGAAAAATAGTCTCACTTTCTTCTCTTTGTGCTCGTAGTGTTCGCAGAGAAATGGACAGCGATGCTGAAGCAACGGAGCAGACGATTCAAGACCTGAAAGTGGCCAGTGACCCACTGTACATGCCCGACCCGGACCCCAACAAGATCCCTGTGAACCGCAACCTGACCCGCAAGGCCGGCTACCTCAACATTCGCAAGTACGACAACATCAGCCACCCGAATATACATTTTGGTGCTTGCATTCACCTGCATTTCTAATAATCTCATGCTTTTCCCCGCCAGTAAAACGGGTTTGGTGTCGTCTACTTGGGAACGTCAGTATTTCTTCACGCAGGGAGGAAACCTCATGAGCCAATCACGTGGAGACGTAGCCGGAGGTTTGGTTATGGACATTGATAACTGCTCCGTCATGGCGGTGGACTCCGAGGATCGACGCTTCTGCTTTCAGATCACAGCGTTTGATGGCAAGAAGTACGATTTTCAGTCTTGTACAGTTCTTACAACTGTATATACTTCTAGTAGTTAGTACAGTAGTTTAACCTCTGTGGTTACTGAAATGATGTTTACACATGCATTTGACTTAAAGGAATAGTTTACCCAAATATAAAAAAAAAATTGGCTAACAGTGTGTTCACTCTCTGGCCATTCAAGATGTAGGTGAGTTTGTTTCTTCATCAGGTTTGGAAAAATGTAGCATTTCGTCACTTGCTCACCAGTGGATGCTCTGCAGTGAATGGGTGCCGTCAGAATGAGAGTCCAAACAGTTGATTAAAAACATCATAATAATCCACAAGTAATCCACACCACTCCAGTCCATCAGTTAACATCCTGAGAAGCCAAAAGCTGTGTGTATAATACGTTATTATGGATTATGGACTCATAATTTAGCCGGAAGTGACTGTTTGAAGATTTTTTTTTTTCTTACAAACAAGCAGCTTTTGTCTTCTCAAGATGTTAACTGATGGACTGGAGTGGTGTGGATTACTTTTGGATTATTGTGATGTTTTTATCAGCTGTTTGGACTCTCATTCTGACAGCACCCATTCACATCCATTGGTGAGCAAGTGATGTCAAGCTACCTTTCTCCAAATCTGATGAAGAAACAAACACATCCTGACCTCGGATGGCATGAGAGTGAGGGTGGAAATCTAAAATCCCCAAAATGGTTTGGCTACTTTTCCTGTTCTTCTGGTATTAATGTCGTAATGAGAAATGTAAACACTGTAGTGTTAAAGTGCTGCCAGTGAATTCCCAAGTGCTCCAGTTTAAACTCGATTGAATATTTATCAGGCGGGTTAACGGCTGTCTTATCCTTTCTCAGTGCATGTGCCAGATATTGAGTCATTCTGAGTCACTGCTTTCACTTAATGGCTGTTTCTCTGTGCATCACAGGGCAGTCATAGTACAGGCGGAGAGCAGGAAAGACTGTGAGGAGGTGAGGAGATCCTGAGAGTTTGATTTAATTTTTTATCCACTTGGAGATCCATCTGTATGAATACAGTTGAAGTCAAAAATTTACATATACCTTGCAGAATCTGCAAGATGTTAATTAATTTACTAAAATAAAGAGGGGTAATACAAAATGCATGTTTTTTTTTATTTAGTACTGACCTGAATAAAATATTTCACATAAAAGATGTATACATATCGTCCACAAGAGAAAATAATAGTTGAATTTATAAAAATGACCCTGTTTAAAAGTTTACATACACTTGATTCTTAATACTTAATCGGTTCAAACACTCACTGATGCTTCAGAAGGAAACCTGGTGCATTAAAGCTGGGGGTGAAAACTTTTGAACAGAATGAAGATGTGTACATTTTGTTTATTTTGCCTAAATATCTTTTTTTTTTTGTTTCCATTTTGTACTGCCCTTCAAAAGCTGTCGAAGGTACTTGCATGTTTCCCAGAAGACAAATTAAGTTAGATTAACCCTGATCTTCAAATTCCAAAAGTTTTCACCCCCGGCTCTTAATGCATTCTGTTTCCTTCTAAAGCATCAGTGAGCGTTTGAACCTTCTGTAATAGTTGCATATGAGTCCCTCAGTTGTCCTCAGTGTGAAAAGATGGATCTCAAAATCATACAGTCATTGTCGGAAAGGGTTCAAATACACAAAAATGCTGAAAAACCAAAGAATTTGTGGGAACAGCAGACAGTTTAACTGTTCAGGACAAACAAGGGACTTATGAATAACTATCACAAAAAAAAAACACAGCTGTGGATAATTCGGGTAACAACACATTATTAAGAATCAAGCATATGTGAACTTTTGAACAGGGTCATTTTTATAAAATCAAATATTACTTTCTCTTGTGGACTCTATGTAAACGTCTTTTATGTGAAATGTCTTATTCAGGTCAGTACTAAATAAAAACTACATGCATTTTGCATGATCCCTTTTATTTTGGTAAAGTAATTAACATTTTCCAGATTCTGCAAACTTTTGACTTCAACTGTATTATGGATAATATGCATATTTGGGTTAATTTCACAACGAATAGGACCCAAAATATACTTTTGATGGCTTCATCACATTCACCAATTTAAGAATATATTTTACATGGTTTTTCTTTTATTTTAGTGGATTGCAACAATAAACAACATCTCTAAGAGGATATACCTCAGTGAAAACCCAGAAGTGAGTGTGGAATTCATATTTACTCTTACCATCATGCATGAAACCTCAAACCTCTGCAAACATGATTTTAATGTAATTTAAGGTCAGTTATTACTAATGTTTCTCTTGTTGGCAGGAAATCGCAGCGAGAGTGAATCAGTCAGCTCTGGAGGCTGTAACACCTTCACCATCCTTCCAACAGCGACATGAGAGTTTCAGACCGAGCACGTGAGTGTCAGCACAACATCATTTAAAGAAACAGTTCACCCAAAAATGAAAATTAGCTAAAAATGTCCTCACCCTGAGGCCATCCAAGATGTAGATGAGTTTGTTTCTTCATCAGATTTGGAGAAATGTAGCATTCAATCACTTGCTCACCAATGGATCCTCTGCAGTGAATGGGTGCCGTCAGAATGAGAGTCCAAACAGCTGATAAAAACAAGTAATCCACACCACTCCAGTCCATCAGTTAACATCTTGAGAAGCCAAAAGCTGCGCGTTTGTAAAAAACAAATCACTTTTACACTAGAAGAAGCATTATAATGGATTAAGGACTGTATTTTAACCAGAAGCAATGGTTTGAAGTTAAAAACATGTTAATGATGGATTTGTTTCTTACAAACACGCAGCTTATGGCTTCTCAAGACATTAATTGATGGACTGGAGTGGTGTGGATTAGTTCTAGATTATTGTGATGTTTTTATCAGCTGTTTGCACTCTCATTCTGACGGCACCTATTCCCTCATCAGAGAGTTTTCTCCCTCAATGCATCTGTGTTTTTTTCCCCTGAAGGCAAGGTCGGCCCAAAACAGCCCGTTCAGGCAGTCAGTGCTCTGCGGGCTCCGAGTCTCCGGCACTGTCAACCCTGTCTTTGGATTCGCTGGTTGCTCCAGACACGCCCATTCAGTTTGACATCATCTCACCCGTCAGCGAGGAGCACACGAGTCAGGCTAAAAGCGGCACTCAAGGAAGGTCTGAGCTTAAATCTGTGCGGCTTATGTTTATGAAAATGTCAAAATTATTATAAAATGAGGATCATTTACTGTTGATTGTTCATAGGGAATTACTAAACACTAGTTTCTGTTTTTCCCTTTGCTGAAAGAAGGACCAACCCATTCGGGGAATCTGGAGGGTCAAAATCTGAAGAAAGTGAAGGTACATTGATAAAAGAATATTTGTACACTACCATTTAGTTTTGTTTTGAATACTTTTATTCATTAAGGATGCATTAAATTAAACAAAGTGGCAATAAAGACATTTATAATGGTACAAAAGATTCTGTTTCAAATAAATGCAGTTCTTTTGAACTTTCTATTCATCAGAGAACCCTGAAAAATAAAATATAACACAGATTCCACAAAAATGTGAAGCAGCACAGCTGTTTTCAACGTTGATAATAATCAGAAATGTTTCTCGAGCAGCAAATCAGCATATTAGAATGATTTCTGAAGGATCATGTGACACTGAAGACTGGAGTAATGATGCTGAAAATTCAGCTTTGATCACAGGAATAAATTACATTTTAACATTTATTCATATAGAAAACAGTTATTTTAAGTTGTAATAATATTTCACCATTTTTACTGTTTTTGCTGTATTTTTAATGAAGTAAATGCAGCCGTGGTGAGCAGAAGAGACTTCTTTTAAAAAGATTAAAAAAGGCAAAATTACAAATATGTATAATTAGAATGTGTTTAAAATAATATAAAATTTGTTCATGTTTAATTGTCTTTGTGCTATTCCTTTAATGGTTTAAATTGCACATGAAATGCAATCTTTAATGCAGTTAATTTTCATTTTTATCATTTCATGTATTTTCTGGTGAAATGGAATATTCTGGGACATAATGTAGGCCGGGACTTGATGAATATTTACCTAATTTTATTAAATTGTAATTAATTTTTGTCTGGTCATATGAGCAGGAAAGCAAAGAAAGTTGTTGCATTTTAATCCAAGGTTATAAAATCAGTTTTTGGTACATGCACAATATGACTTTTTTTTTTTTTTTTTAAGAAAGTACATTTATTTAGTTTGATTTCATGATTGGTGTCAAACCAAATCTCTCATGTCATTTCAGACTCGATTCTGCACCAGCTCTTCATCGTTCGGTTCCTGGGCTCCATGGAGGTGAAGGCCACAGAAAGCGCTGACGTCATCTATGAGACCATGAGACAGATCCTGGCAGCGCGAGCCATTCACAACATCTTCAGAATGACCGAGTCTCATCTGCTCGTCACATGTGAATGCCTCAAGTGAGTTAAAGCGTTTGTTTGTCTCACAGCTGCACTGAACTGATCCTGTCTTAATCCAAGTCACTAAATATGTCAAGCATCATTTTGGGGTCGTGATTTCAACAAACCAAAATATTGAACTCTGGTGGAAAGCAGTGATTCTTGCACATAAAAATGTCACTTAAGAAAATGTGAAAAGGCAGCTTTTTCAGAGATTTTGGCCTAGGTTTATATTACGCCATAGTTTAATGGCTCTTAAAATAGACTGTTCGTTTATTTCTAGGCTTATTGACCCACAGACACAAGTCACACGACTACGGGTAGGTCCTTAACCAATTATTCAACAGTTTTCTGATTTATATTACTTTTTGTCAAAGAATGTAAGATTTATTTGCTGCTCATACTGGGTGTTCAGACTGAATCCAGTGCTGTTTTAAAGTCAGTATTTGTTGTATCGTCCCTCAGTTTCCTCTCTCCAGCGTTGTGCTGTGTGCGTCACATCAGGAAAACAAGCGCTTGTTTGGTTTTGTGCTGAAGACGGCAGGAGGACGAGTGGACGGGCGGCCTGTTACAGTCTGCTACGTCTTTGAGTCAAATAATGATGGAGAGAAGGTACAAATACCTTTTTTATTACCTTTTTAAAAAATATAAATTAATATTTATACAACAATAATATTAACAACATTTCATATTATATTAAAACATTATATTGAAATAATTTTTAATTAATATATTAAGTTACATATATGTAAGTTGTATTATAATTTATTTACATTACATTTATAATTATAAATATTAATAATTTCATTTTACATTCATATAAAATATTATTATATATATTTATATAATTGTGTCAGTATACTTAAAAATATATAATTTATTCTTGATATATATTATTATATTATTATAGTATACATTTATAATTATAAATTCTTATATTAATAGTTTAATTTTGCATGAATATAAAATATTACTACAATATATATTTATATAAAAATAATATATTACATTATAATATATAGAATGCATAAAATTTGTCAGTATACTTATATAGTTTATTCTTAATATATATTATAATAATATATATTTATATAATATTATATTACTATATAATGTATAATATTAATATATCAAGCTATAATTTACACACACAGACACATTTTTATATATATTTATATATATATATTATTTATTTATAATATTTTATATAAATATACATTTATAAATCATTTGTTTGTTATAAATAATATTATATTATCTATGTTATTGTAATTATTTATTTATTTATTTTATAAACTTTTTATTTTAGAATTTTTTTTCTACTTTAATAAGGACGTGTGTCCACACACCTAATTTAAAAAAATATAGATATTTTTGAGATCTTTTTAAGCTCATCTTGGTGATTTTGATGCTTTTAAATATTAGATCTGTGACAGTGTAGGACTGGCGAAGCAGATCGCCCTTCACTCTGAGATGGTGAGAAAACTCTTCATTAATTTAATTTCAAAAGACTTGATCTGTGCATGAATGCATGTCGAGTCAAATAAAATTGGTAATGCTGATTATATGCATGAATATGCATGTATTTTTTCCTGACAGGACCGCAAAGCCACACAGAAACAGAGAGAGCTGGACAAAGCCAAGGAGAAACAACAGGAAGAACTTCATAAACAAAAACAGATTGAGAAGGTATGATAAAAAAAAAAAAAAAGCTGGGCTCTGTACCATTTTTATGTGATGCAGTAAAATGCAGTAAAATTTGTAACATTGTGAAATGTTATTACAATTAAAAATAGCTGTTTTCTATGTGAATATGTGTTAAAATGCAATTTATTCCTGTGATCAAAGTTGAATTTTCAGCATCATTACTCCAGTCTTAAGTGTCACATGTTTCTCCAAAAATTATTCTAATGTACTGATTTGCTGGTCAAGAAACATTTCTGATTATTATCAGTGTATATTTTAGTGGAATATATATATATATATATATATATATATATATATATATTTATTTATATATTTATATATATATTTATTTATTTATTTTATTTTTATTTTTCAGGATTATTTGATGAATAGAAAGTTTAAAAGAACATAATTTATTTGAAATAGAAATATTTTTTAACATTATAAATGTCTTCGCTGTCACTTATGATTAATTCAGTGCATCCTTGCTGAATAAAACTATTTGTTTCTTTAAAAAAATGCAAAACTGTGTTCTCCAAACCTACAGGATCTCGAGGAGCAAAGTCGTTTGATAGCCGCCTCTAGTCGACCCAGCCAACCAGCTGCTGATGGACAGTTCTTGGTCCTTAGCAACAGCCAATCAGAGGACAGCGACGCAGGAGAGGAGGGGCAGAAAAAGTGTGAATCAGAGGCCTGATGAAAACCACTCTGTGCTTGGATTCCACAAATACCACTTCCTGTTCTTCAAGGGTTCTTCAGAGTGACCTGCAGAAACAACGATTTAAAATATGTGACTGCAAAATGTAAATGATAAAAAAATTTATGCAGAAACTTTGGGGGAAACCTCTCAAAGGTTGTTATTTGTAAGAATCCTGTATTTTTTACCATATCCGTTACTAAACTGCATTTGCTTTTAGAGGGTTTTATATATGTATGTGTGTGTAAATGAATCCACTACCATGATGAACTAAACCTGAAGAGACGTATAGTTGATGAAATTGCACGTGTGAATAACAGATTTAATACTGTATGTTGGGCTTCGTTTTCCGTTCTCACTGATCATGTTTTAAGGCTGCATGTGTTTTCGTTTATATCACGCCAACGGTGACAGAATTCAGAGTGAATTTCACAAAACGCATCAAGAACGTGATGTATTATGGTAGTTGAAAAAATACTCAATATAAATTAATTGTCCGAAAACGCATTTTCTGTATGTAATTTCATTCTTTTGGAAATATGAGCCGTTCTTGATTAGTTCTGTGAGGTTCATCCGACTACATTTCAAAATGATTTCATGAGGTTATATATTTTTTTTGTAATGAATAGTTCTAATTTTTGTCTATAAGCTGTTTAAGCTGAAACCATGTTTCATAATGTTTCTCATCTACAAACATCTGTTTGATTCATTTTGCAGACAATTTTGTAATCACTCAGTGTTTCTAAACACTAAGAAAAAAATGGTATTTTATGTTTAAAATCGTGTGATTTAAATGCCTTTAAATTTGGGATGTATTTTAATATTTTGCTTCTTTTTTTGTGTAAGATATTTCAAAGCCTGCATTGCACATAATGGCCCAATGTATTGAAAAGCTTCAGCTTGTGGATAAAAGAAACAGCTGATGGAATTGCAAACTGAAAGATTTATTTTTGCTTTTCTCCAAAAATCTGAAACGGTGAAAGTTTTTGCATAATTAAATACTCATTCATTGCTTTGGTTTATTTGCTTGAAGTAATGAACACAGTTTTTGTGGTTCATATTCTGAGACACTTTCTGTACCATTACAGTCTGTTTGAAGTACTTGCAGCATTTAATTTGTAAATGATTATTTCTAACCTTTAAAGAAGTGTTTGTGTCTAAATGTCTTTTTATGAAATCGGTTAATGGATTTATGGGGTACAATTAAGATTGGTATTAAAAATCTGTTTTAAAACAGCTGATCTTCTTTGACTTGCCTTACATAATGAATACACACTAAAATGTCTTTTTCTTTTCCATTACTTTGGTTTAGAATTTTTTAAGGGATCTTTTCATTTTTATTTTCTTTTATTAAATGTCAAACAACAAACAGATATATTATTGTCATTGTTAAACAGCTAATTAATCCAACATTAAAAAAAAAAAAAAAATATATATATATATATATGTATATATATATATATATAGTTAATCCATATATGTTTGGAGCATTTTAAAGCCACTACACTTACTATTAGTTAAAAAATTAAATAAATAAAGTGCAATTAATTTTTTTTAATGAATTAAAATGATTTATTTTATATTATATAATTATATAAAATTCTATATATATAAACTATAACAAATTAAACTTAAGGGGAGTTAAAATAAATAAAATATATAGATTATATATATTACACTAGTTGAAATTTTTAAGGGATTTGAAGAAAAATATAAAATAAAATAAACTTTTATTATAAACTTTATTAAAAAAAAAATGGTATCCATAAGCAATAAATATTTGGAGCATTTTAAGGACCTCTTCTTCTTGTTTTATATAATTTTTAAATGCCACTACACTTACTATTAATTTAATAAATAAATAAAGTAAAATTAAAAAACTAAAAATTAATTACAATTTCATATTTATATGATACATAATTATGTAAAATTATAAAACTATATATATATATATATATATATATATATATATATATAATACAAATATAACCTTAAACTTAATGACGGTTAAGTCATATATATTTGGAGCACTTTAACCTCTGCTTTATGTTTTATACAATTTTTAAATGCCACTACACTTACTATGAATAAGAAATAATAAAAAAATTTTAATAAATGATATATATATATATATATATATATATATATATATATATATATATATATATATATATATATATATTTTAATGCATTACAATTAATATTGCACACCAAACTTAATGTGTTCAAAAGCAGATTTTTAAGGGATGTTACTGGCCTGGTTTTGGAAAATGCAGCAAGGAGACTTTATTAATATAATATAGAATATTTATTTATTTACTTATTTATTGTTAAGGTTTCAAGAGGTCATGTTTCTGAAAGTGTCTAAGAATAAATATTATCCAATAAGCATGTTTGTTTTTAATTTCAAGTATTTAAAAACAACCTCAGTATGAGTTCTATCTAACTCTCCAAACTTGTGCAACTGGATTATCTCTGTAAAATAAAGCGTAAATTGCTTGTATTGTAGGTGAAGTGATTTGATATTCATTTCTAATTGGCCTTCATTAGGTTTGCATTTAAACAAGTCTAACTGGTAATTTCTTTGCAAAACAATGGATCCGCAGGGGCCGCGCTTGTGTCCTCGGCGCTCTCCGAGAGGCCAAGACAAATAAACAAGCAAGTCGTTTATTAAAAGCAGCCAAGCAACCAAAAGAGATCAATTCGCCACTGAATGGGACAATTATTACATGCTGCTTCCAGCAAATTGCCAGGCGGCTATTGTGCTTTTGTGATCCGGAGCATCCTTCTCCATGCATGTCAAGAGAGAATGGGAATATTCAGCAGGATTAGTTTAAACAGCATTAGGCTTTATTATTATTTTAAACTCGTGTGCTAGAAAATAAGGTAAATAAGATTAGGCACTAGTTGACTGCTTTCTCATAATGCTGGAGATGCGGCACAAGGAAATGAGGAGAAGATAAATCCCGGGAATGGGGCCTAATTTTCTACCTGGTGAGTAAAAAGAATAGCACATCAGCCAGGTTTTGTCCCGTTCAATAGCAGCTTTAAGGGATTCAGTGTCTCCAGAAGATAACAGGTTGCTGCTTCAGGTTGGAACGCCTCATTTGGACCCTGAATTACCTGCAGTCCAGGGGCCCCATGCGGAGGTCCGGCGATTCACATGTAAAACATTCGGTCTAGGGCTTTAATGAGTGACGTTTCGGTGGGTGTGGAGCTATAAAGACGAACCTCCAGCTTTCAGATCACACCAGAGGATCTCCAGATGGCTTCTCTCACAGTTAGCGCTCATCAGAACGGCCCGATGCCCAGACAGTCCGCCTTCACCATCGACAGCATCCTGGGACTCGACAGACCGGATCAGAGAACCGTCCTGTCAGCACCTTACCGACCGTGGACAGGTAAAATAACACGCCCTATAGGCACAGATATGTTTTTGATATGCATTTTCAGTTATTTTAAACCCAAAATGGACAAAGTAAGACTTAACGTATTTTAGCGCGCGTTTTAACTAACCTTATTTTTAACGTAAGCGTGGGCGCGGCAATTTCAAAACTTGTTTGTGCGCGGCTTCCGGCGTCATTTCTTCTAATTAGCTAGTCATAGTTCGTTAGTTATTTTACCTGTACAAAAACAGTCCGTTATACTGCTTAATACTGCAAACTGGTGTTTGCTATCACATTCTTAATAAAAATATTATCATAATTATTAACACACTGGTTTGTGGGTAGAGTTTTACCGTTTAAAATACTGCTATTTTTTAATTCAATATATATATTTTATTTTATTATTTTTTATATATATTTTTTTAAATATAACTTATAATTTCAAGTAATTTATTTTCTTGGTGAAGGCCTAACTTAAGACTATTTTCTGTATTTTAAAATAAAAATATCATCATGTAGTTTAAAAATATTTAGGAGTAAAAAGTAGAATCTTTTTTATAGACAATATTGGGGATAATTCATGTAAATATTATTTAAAATAAAATCAAATTGGTAATTGATATTTCATTGAGGAACAACAATGAATATACCCTTTTTCGGCTAAGCGAATTGAAAACACGGTTTGGTTTCTGAGAATTACTTTATTATTTTAAGCGATGGTTCCGTTTACTGAGCCGTTTCTCTGGAGCGACCCGTTCGAACAATCCGATTCACTTAAATGAATCGCTGTTCCTAGCGATGGTGAGCATGGTGATGGACTTATACTGAACCGGTTCTCTAGACCCACCCGTTCAAACAAACTGATTCACTTAAATTAATCGATGTTCACAGCAGTAGTGCGCACGAACTGATGGACTTTTACGGAACCGGTTCTTTTACAAGGAAATACTACTTTAGTCTTTCCTTTCCACTTAAAAATGTCAGTGTTTGTTTATTTATTTATTAATGAAATCCTGTACCAAAATTTGCTTCTGGGAATAATTTCGATGAATGAACCGATACTAAACCGATTCTCTTGAGCGACCCGTTCGAAAAAACTGATTCACTTTTAAATAAATTGCACTTTCCAGCGATAGTATCTTAGCTACTTTCAAATAAATTCTACTAAATTTTATTTATATTTTAAAATAAAAATATAAACATAAAATACATTTCATGTTTAGGAGTAAAACTGTGAGGTAGGAACAACAATTTAATTTAAATATTAGGAATAATTCATATTAATATTATTACAAAATATATATTAATTATTATTTGGAACAACAATATATCGAAAACCATGTATAACATTTAACAAAAACAAAAAACAAAAAAAATGAACCGATTCTCTTGAGCGACCCGTTCGAACAAACTGATTCACTTTTAAATAAATCGGACTTTCCAGCGATAGTTTATTTCCTAACATAAAGTCTTTTATCTATTTCAGACGTGAAGCCAGCATGTCAGAACCGTCGTGTGGTCCCAGACAGCGATGCTTCAGTGGATGTGAGGGTAAATGAAGACGGTAAATCTTACAGTAAATCACCAGCGGACTCTTATAGGAGAACACTGAACTGGTACATCGGGCGCAGGCCGCGGACGGCTTTCTCCAGTGTTCAGGTAAATATTGACATGTATATGTGATTTACTTAACCATTACAGTTATTTAAAATTATATGTGTCATTTTTCCTTTTTAAATCGTATGGGGTAGAACTAAATCGAGGGGTTTCTAATTTATTCAAAATAAAAGTCCTGTCAAATGCACAAAAATACAGCAGTAGCTTCAGACTGTGAAATACAATTTTTGCAACCTATTACACTGAAATCACAAAATATTAAAAGCTGTTTTTCAGCCATGAACTATTTGTGATTTCTATAGATATAGACTAAAGTAAAAAAGTGTGTTTTCATATGTAATTTTGTTATTAACTATATATATATATTCTTTTCTATGTACAGATCAAGATATTGGAGAGTGTGTTTCAAGTGAACTCATACCCGGGCATTGATATACGTGAAGAACTTGCTAAGAAACTGCACCTGGATGAGGACAGAATTCAGGTAAACACTGATCTATATCTATCTATTGATTTTTGATAACCAATATTATTTATTTAGTATAGTATTATTTGTTATGGGATATCTGGACAAGTACTAGACCTATAGATGGTGGACTTGTACATAATATTAAACTGGAAGATGTGGATGATCAAATGTGTCAGAAATCTTTAATGTTTACTGCAGATGTTTGACTAACATTTTTATATCTGTCTCTTAGATTTGGTTCCAGAACAGAAGAGCGAAGCTCAAGCGTTCACACAGAGAATCTCAGTTTCTAATGGTGAAAAACGTCCTCAGTGATTTACAGACTAGCAGAGAAGAACGCTGATTGTCACAGATCTACATTTGTTCATATTAATTATTAATTCTGTCTCTCTGCCTCGCTCTGTGATGTTGTAATTTATTATATATCTCTTTACCGGTTATGTAATTATTAATTATCTTTTACTATGATTTAAATGCTAAAGATTCTTATTGTTATTTCTTTTTGTGTGTTTGCTGAAAAAAAATAAAGTATGTAAATTCAGTTTTAGTCCAGATGTTTAATTCAGCCTTAAAGTTAAATGTAGAATGTTTCTCTATTTCCATGTGTAGTTAAGTTAACATTATCTTCTGCCAGCTGTTAAGCAAACACATCACACTCCACCTCCAAACTAATTAGTGCTTTGTAACTAGGTTTTAGTAAAGCTATTAAGTATTGAATGGGTCACAAAGGGGGGTTTGTCTGTGGGGGGTATTTCAACAGAAATACATTTGCATTTAAGTTAGTCATGGGATTTGAACATTTTCAGCACCTGAACAGTTTTGCATGTTTAAAAGGATTTATTTTAAGTAAATAAAAAAATATTATATAATATTATGTATTGCCAAAAATAGGTTGTGAATATATGCGAACACTGGGTGGCGCTATTGTTTTACCATTTTGATCTGAAACAATATATTATGAACAATGAATTTTCAAATATGTTACAAAATGATTTATTTTTAAAATACATTTTTAAACAAATACACTGAAGAAAAATTGAAACTGAAATTAAACCATTTTTACTTAAAGTAGTGTTTTCTTAAAACGTACACCATAACCGTTTTGTTTATAGCTTTATGAAAAGTATTTTTACAGTGTAGGTTAAAAATAAAAATCTGTCATTAAATAAAAAAAAGCCATTTTAATCATTGTAATAATATAATGCATAATATTACAGTGATCTAAATAAAACAAAATATTTTAAACAGTCAAAATATTGTCAAAAAATCTTTTTAAAAAGATTTAAAAATTCTTTTTTCAAAGATAAAACAAAGATTACTGGATGTCTTACAAGGAAACAGTCTACCTCAAAATATATAATTTAATTCAGTGTGTTACATGCCGTTTCTTTGTAATTATTTTTGAAATGTACAGCAATTATTGAGGGAAAATTGTTTTCTAGCTTGTCCCCCCCTCCAATTAAATCCTAGTCAACTTTTCTCAATGTATATTTTAAAACAAAAAAAAATTGTCCAAAATAAATTTTAATAACGCATTTCATGTTTAAGACTAAAATTATTTAAAATATTGGGAATAATTCATGTTGTATTATTTAAAAAGATAATGACAAATAAATCAAAAACACATTAAAAATCTAGAAAAAAAATAGAAATATAATTTCTCCAGAATCTCACAGCAAAGCATATTTTCACAAGGCACTGACACAGCTTTATCTATATCTATATGTGTTGCAGGTGCTGCATTATGAATGCGTTATAAAAGCCGTGGGGGCATCGCTGGTGTGGTCATCTTTAAAGCTGCAAACAAAAGCAGCTTGTTTTCATGTGAGTGTCAATAACAGAAGTGGAGCTGAAAGAGGATCTGGGTGTATCTGTGTACCCGATTCCTCCGGCCTTCAGTTTTCTGTCTTTGATCTGAAACAGGATCGTTGGATACACATCATGGCTGTTGGCTAAAGAGCAGATGAGGCGAACTTTCTGTCTGTCCTTCTTTCCCCCAGCATTTGAGACATGGCCAGAAATATCATCAGGATTACATAGAAGAACATATTTTCCAGGTGATGTATATTTGGAGAGAATGAAACAGTGTTTCTTGACTAACACTCCAAATTAATCTATTGGTCCAAAATCCTAAACCATTACTTCAACTTTCACAATGCAATTCAACTGTTTTCTAATGAGCTTTTGGCTTTAAAATTTTCTCCTGTGCTTGCACATATTTCATCCATACATAGTAAACTGTATATTTGCTGGACTGTGTTTATCATCTGAAGCTACAGTTTGATTTAAATGTAGCAGATATGCAATTATGTGTGGTATGCAATTTTAATATTGATAGATACGTGAAAACGTGTTCATAAAATGTGTTTAATGCATTTAACAAACAACCACTATTGCAAAAACCAGTCCAATAAAATCTGATCGAAAGTTCGCTATTGCATCACTAATCTACTATTGCATATGATTACACACTCATCTAATATACTTCAGATGTCTCACATGTTTCAAGCGTGTCATAACAGGGTGTGAATCTCTCATTTGTCTGTCAGGTTTTGCAACCTGAAATTAAATTTGAATGAAATGTGGAAGTGTGTTTAGTACTGACTGTACAAATAAACATGGCTTAATAATGAACTATGATATAATCTTGTACATGTTCAGAATGGCATACTATAGCATACTATGTGCTATTTTGCAGCATGCATACTGCATCCATTATGGACAGAGGCGTAGAATTTAGTAGGGACGCTAAGGACATGTCCCTATATCCACTGCCAAAATTGTCTCTAGCAATAATTTTGATCAAACAATTAAATATGTGTATATGTAAACCACTGCTGTTGTAATAATGCATCTGAAATAGGTCATATCATTGATATTACCTGTGAATATAAAGTAAATACACTAGAATACTGCCCACTTTCAAGGACACACATTCAATAGGCCTAATTAACCATGGTTTTATTATAGTAAAAGTGTAGTAACCTTGGTTCTTGTTAGGGTAGGATAATATTTGGATACTATTTGAAAATCTTTAAATGAGTCCAAATGAAGTTCTTAGCAACACATATTATTAATCAAAAATTAAGTTTTAATATATTTTCTGTAGGAAATTTACAAAATATCTTAATGGAACATGATCTTTACTTAATATCCTAATGATTTTTGGCATAAAAGAAAAATCGATAATTATGACCAATATAATGTATTGTTGGCTATTGCTACAAATATACCCATGGTACTTAAGACTGGTTTTGTGGTCCAGGGTCACATGATGGTTTGCGAATCGTTATCTAGATGGGACTTTGGAGCACAGATCACAAATCATTTGATTCATATCAGGACATCGGAGCAGCTCTGAGAATCTTTTGATTCAAATCAGAACTTCAGAGAGTTCTGATTTGCATTTGAGTTTCTGTATTGCGAATCATTGATTTATTTTTAGCTTTTTTAAATTACTAAACAATACAAAACTATAGAAGAAGAGAAATGACTTAAGTATAAATAAATAAATAAATGAATAAAATAAAAATGAAATGAAATGAATAAATGTAGAAATACATACATGAATAAATGAATAAATAAATGAATGCTGAAATAAATAAATTAATAAACGTAGAAATACATAAATAAATAAATGAAGAAATTAAAAAAAAATTATTGAATGCTGAAATAAAAATAAATAAATAAATGCAAATATGCATAAATGAATCCATTTTTTTTACAAAAGTGTCATTTTTAATTGTGCTATTTTTGTACCATTTGTGTTACACTACATTTATTTCTGCATTTATTTCTACATTTATTCATTCCTGCATTTATGTATTTATTTATTTAAGCATTTATTTATTTATACTTAAGTCATTTCTACATTTATTTATTTATTTATTTATTTATTTAAGCATTTAATTGTTCATTTATTTATTTATTCATTTATTGATTTATGTATTTCTACATTGAATTATATCTGCATTTATGTATTTATTTATTTATACTTAAGTCATTTCTACATTTATTTATTTATTTATTTATTTAAGCATTTAATTGTTCATTTATTTATTCATTTATTTATTTATGTATTTCTACATTGAATTATATCTGCATTTATGTATGTATGTATGTATGTATGTATTTATTTATTTATTTATTTATACTTAAGCCATTTCTCGTCCTCCATACAAAACATCAAACCATCAAGACAATACAGTTATAAAAACAAAAAAGGAAAAAAGAAGGATGGCATACAGAAATACAAATCCCTTTAGAAAATTAACCATGGTTGCTTTTATTTTTTTTTTTTTTTTTGGAGTAAATTTTTATAATTTTCATAAGGGATGTGTTGACAGGTTAAGCCTTAAGCATTGCCTGTTATAATTTTCAAGGGTGTAGAATTTAGTAGACGCTATGACGTGTCCATACCAATATCCAGACACTAAATTTGTCCCTATTATTTGAATTTTTAATTAAAAAAACTTTTAAAAAGTACTTTTCTGAATTATTTCTTAATTAAACAGGTGACATAATGAGATGTGTAGTATAAACCAAACGCAATAATTTTATAATTTTTGTATTTTATAAGTACCTTTTAATACTTAAAATTATATATATTTTATTAAAATGTGGAATAAACTTTTATTGCTGAATTACTGCTATGCAGTAATTAGTTTGCTGGCATTCATTTACTGGCGGAAACATATCATTATTAAACATACAAGTCGCGCCTACTGTATTTGCATACTACAGAAACATTAGGAATGGCATTATGCTCTGTACACACACACACACACACACACACACACACACAGAGAGAGAGAGAGAGCTCCACCTTATGAGGCTCTTACACCTCCTTCACAAGCGGCGGCGGAGACGCGCTCGCGTTCATTCCCATCAGTGGAGCTTCATGGACGGACAGGAATGGCTGGATCACGGAGACTTGTTCACTTTTTCACGGCTTTATGCGTGTTTTTGTGCTACAGCGCTTTGGTGAACGGAGGAAAGAGAGGAAACTCGGATAAATGCAACTACAAGGTAAAAACACACTCGAGTGAAATGTATAAAAAAACTCGCTTGCGATGTTTCTGTGAGTGACACGAGTTGAAAACTTTACGAACAAGTTCAGTCATGTCACGTTACCTCAGAAGAACACTTTAAGCTCTTTTTATGCTTAAAAGTTGACTTTAAATGAGGGGATTCAAGAACTACGGTGATTTATTGATCACAAAACAATCTTTTTGTAACGTGTGGAGGTTAAAATACAAGTATCCGAAAGCGAGTATCTTTATTTGCAGAGCAGATTATGTGTATTCATTGGGTTGTACGCTCTTAAAAATAAACTTCCAGGATGTTATAGGAGAACATTTGTAATTTATGATCTTTAATAACATGGTAGCTGGTTTTAGCTGGTCTAAGTTGGTCTACCTGGTTGACAATTTAAGCTTACACTAGGTAGCTAGTTTGATGCTAGGCTGATGGTCTACAAACTAAAACCAAAAATAGCCAAAGCTTAATTTGCCATCAAGAATGTCTTTTTATTATCTAGTTCTTCTGAAAGCCATCTATGTTTTGGTGGATTACTGATCTAAAGACAATTTTTAATCTCTAAAGAACCATATGCAAGCAATTTGAAGGATCTTTCATTTTTAAGAGTGCACCTGTATGATTTATGCTGTGTTTTCAAAGTTAAAGTCTTGTGCAAACAATGTTCATCCGGTCAGGAGCTTTGAGCTTTGGGAAATGGCCTTTTTAGTAGGTCAGATGTGTGAATGAGTCTCTCGGCTGGCTCTTTTGTTGATCTTTTGTTGCTGGAGTTGACCTGTTGATGCTTTTGTGAATGGAGTTGAATGGTGGTAGACTAGAGATCACTGGGGAGATGGAAATTAAAAAGGCTTTTGGGTTTTCATGTAAGCTTTTGGTTGAATTTGTACCCTTTTATTGGCACAGTACAACTGCAAAGTATGGCAAAACATGTTGAAAACAAAATAAAACATGGATTTTTAATTATTAGTATATGGTTATTTAAAGCGACAGTCACCTAAAAATTACAATTCAGTCATATTTACTCACTCTCAAGTTGTTTCAAACTTGTTTGAGTTTCTATGAGATGTTCAATACAAAAGAAGTTATTTTATAGATTGTTGGTAACCAAACAGTTGGCGGTAGCCATTGACCTCCACAGTATGGAAAAAAAATACTGTGGAAGTCAATGGCTACCGTCAACTCTTTGGTTGATGTTTAATGGTTTAACCTTTTTGATTTCATAGACAGCAGTGTGCCTTCTTCATTAATGAATGTAGTAATGCTTAACTGTTTTGCATGATTGGTTGTTTAGTTATTTGCCTATAGATCACTGAAGTTCCCAATTAGGTTTTTTGGACTATTTTGAAATGTACTCTTGCTTACATTTTTACATTTTTCAACAGTCTACAATTTCCCTTTTAAAAATACCATCTGTAGATATCTGTTGCAAATATCACCAACCTTTTCCGTTTTACATGAGTATCAGGTATCAAAAGATGTTTCAGAAATGAATATGCCTGTAATACAGGACTCTCCACACGCTCATGTTGTGTTGGCAGTGTTTGTCTTTGGCTTTTCTTCCTGTTGACCCGTGTCTGGGTCGTTTGCTGATGACAGACGGGCTATTGACGGACAGATTGCCCCACAATCTCATTGTCTTGGAGGGACAGAGCTGCTTTGAAGTCATTTCCCATAGGAAGTCAGTGAACTGTTTGCTCTATTAAAATTCTTTGGCATTTCCTTTTAGGAAGCACAGTTCGCCTCCCTCCACTGCTACATCAAAGCCATCCTGTTGAGAGAAACACTTCAGGTGTGAATGAATTGTGTTCTTGTGTGCCGTTACACTTTTTCTTCTGCGCTGAGAACTGATACGTAGTTGAGCTACTTACTTTTTATAGACAACAGACAGTGTGTGACTTCATTAATGAAAGCTAGCAATTGTGAAATTGCCTTTGTATATGCGTTTTGTGCATAGGGAAGTTGTGCTTTTGCATGCTCTCTATGTTTTAAAGGACATTTTGACACTATTATGCTTTATACAGCACTTTTCACAATACACATTGTTTCAAAACAACTTTTCATGCAGAAATTCAGGATGTTTATGTTGATAATATCTACACGCTTTTATAGTCACATTTAGCAGATAAGAGTTGGGCGATAATTGACAAACAAAATTGTCCAAAAAAAAAAAAAAAATTCTTGACTTGGATCAGGAGGCAATCACCTAGAAATGTGTTTTCTTTGGGCAGAAGCCGCTCACATTTTCAAAACATAAAAATTGTCTATTTTAAGATGCAAAATTGGATTTTTCTTAAAGGAACATGTAATAGTTTGTGTTGCATGTTGTCTCAATTTTATAGTTTGCATTATTGCATTTTTGTTGCATTGCTTTTTTTTTAAATGCGAAGACTTTTTTGCACATGTCATTTTATAGTGAAGTTGTGCTTTTGCTTTCTGTGCTTTAAAGACCTTTTGGCTCTTTTACACTATTTTTACAGTCACATTTTCAGAAAACATAAAAAACATTTACTTTTAAGATGCTAAATTGAACTTTAAAAAAATGTAATCGTTTGTGTTGCATATTGTCTCGGTTTCATACTTTGCATTATTGCATTTTTTGTCAAATTTTATATGCAAAGACATTTTTGTGCTTATGATTTTATAATGAAGTTGTGCTTTTGCTTTCTGTGCTTTAAAGGGCCTTTTGGCTCATTTACACTATTTTTAGATTGTAAAATTACTGATTACCCATCCTGTCGTGTTTGTGCAATGTATATAAATGATGTCTAAAATAATATGTCTTGTAGAGGAGAGGTGAGCTGTTATTTTTCAGTGCTAACCTAGATAAAATTGGCAAAAAACATTGACTTGGGTCAAAAATCAGTCACGTTTTCAGAAAACATAAAAATTATTTACTTTTAAGATGCTAAATTGAACATTTATTTTAAAATATAATCATTTGTGTTGCATATTGTCTCAGTTTCATACTTTGCATTATTGCATTTTTGTCAGATTTTATATGCAAAGACATTTTTGTGCGTATGATTTTATAATGAAGTTGTGCTTTTGCTTTCTGTGCTTTAAAGCACCTTTTGGCTCTTTTACACTATTTTTAGATTGTAAAATTACTGATTACTCACCCTGCTGTGTTTGTGCAATGTTTATGAATGATGCCTAAAATAATATGTCTTGTAGAGTAGAGGTGAGTTATTATTTTTCAGTCCAAACCTAGATAAAATTGGCAAAAAAAAAAAAAAGAATTTGGGTTAAAAGCGACTGGCATTTTAAGAAAAAATAAAAATCAATTATTTTTAGGATGCAAAATTGAACATTTTTTTAAAGAAAATGTTTATGTTGCATATTGTCTCTGTGGAGAGTTTTATACTTTGCATTAATTCATTTTTGTCAATTTTCATAAAGTCATGCATATGTGCATATGGTTTAATAATGAAGTCATGCTTTCTGTGTTTTAAAGCACCTTTGGGCTCTTTGGACTATTTTTAGATTGTAAAATTACTGATTACCCATCCTACAGTGTTTGTGCTGGGTATGAATGATGCCTAAAATAATACGTCTTGTAGAGGAGAGGTGAGCTATTATTTTTCAGTCCAAACCTAGATAAAATTGGCAAAAAACTGATTTGGGTCAAAAACGACTTACATTTTCAGAAAACATAAAAATCAATTACTTTTAGGATGCTAAATTAAACTTTTTTTCTTTTTTCTTTTTTTTTTTTTTTTAAATAATAATTTGTGTTGCATTTTGTCTCAGTTTCATACTTTTTTGTCAAATTTTATATGCAAAGGAATTTTTGTACGTATGATTTTATAATGAAGTTGTGCTTTTGCTTTCTGTGCTTTAAAGCACCCTTTGGCTCATTACTGATTAACCCATCCTGCAGTGTTTGTGCTATGTAAATGAATGATGCCTAAAATAATATGTTGTGTAGAGGAGGCGATTATTTTTCAATGCAAACATGGATAAAATTGGCAAAAAAAACAACTGATTTGGGTCAAAAATGACTTGTGTTTTTAGAAAACATAATTATCAGTTACTCTTAAGATGTTAAATTGAAAATTTTCAAAGAAAACTTAATCGTTTTTGTTGCATATTGTCTCTGTGGATAGTTTTATATGTTGCATTATTGCATTTTTGTCAATTGTTATATGCAAAGACATTTTTGTGCATATGATTTTATAATGAAGTTGTGCTTTTGCTTTCTGTGCTTTAAAGCACCTTTTGGCTCGTTGACACTATTTTTAAAATGACTGATTACCCGTCCTGCGGGGTTTGTGCTATGTATATGAATGGTGCCAATAATAATATGTCTTGTAGAGGAGAGGTGAGCGATTATTTTTCAGTGCAAACCTGGATAAATTTGGCAAAATAACTAATTTGGGTCAAAAACGACTTGCGTTTCCAGAAAACATAACAAATCCATTACTTTTAAGATGCTAATTTAAAAAAATATTCAAAGAAAACATAATCGTTTATGTTGCATATGGTCTCTGTGGGGAGTTTTACACGTTGCATTATTGCATTTTTGTAAATGTTCATATGCAAAGACATTTTTGTGCATATAATTTTATAATGAAATTGTGCTTTTGTTTGCTTTCTGTGTTTTAAAGCACCTACCTTTTGGCTCTTTAACACATTTTTAGATTGTTAATACTGAGGCATCTCTATTATACTTTCTGCTATTGCTCATACTTAGATTTAGTTGTTTGATCAGATCTCTAATTTGCAAGTCTTGTCAAAGAGTGCTGTTCTGTTATTTTTCAATGCATCAGACATAAAATCTTGACATGGGTCAGTAGTCACCTAGAAATATGTGTTTTGCATGGGCAAACACTATTTACATTTTCAGAAAACAAAAATTGATTATTCTTAAGATGCAAAATTGCAATTTGTTTTAAGAAAATGTAGTAATTTCTGTGCATATTGTCTCTGTAGAGAGTTTTAAGCTTTGCATCATTACATTTTTGTCATTTTTCATATGCAAAGACAGAAACTTAAAACGAGTGCTTATTTTTAAGATGCAAAAAAAAAAGTGTTGCATGTTGTCTCTGTGGAGAGTTTTATACTTTCTGTCTTTGCTTTGTTTCCTGTTTTTGACTGCACAGTTCAGGTTAAGTCTCCGGAAAAACAAAGGTAGATATTTAAATTGGCCTCTGAGCTTTGTTGGGCTCCAGCCGAGGCTCAATTGGTTCTCCGATGGGGGCCTTTTGGACTCGGATTAAAGTGGTTGTTCTCTCCGGAAGTCCCAGGCCTCTCGGCTCAATAGCATCCTGCCTTCGGCTTTCCAACGAGCTCTGTGAGAAATCCCGCTGCCAGGGCATCGTAGGGAGTCGTAGAAATGAGCCTAACTTTCCTTTCCTTCCCAGAGTCCCGTATCTCTGTTTAAGAAATGAAGGAATTCATTACGGGACGGATATTGCCGGCTGCGTAATCGGTTTAACAAAAGTCCCGTCCCCGTCCATCTGGTGAAGTTATGCTCTCTGAGAATGATGTCAGCCAAACCTCACAAACATTAGCAAGCATCTCGAAATTGTTTCCAGCGAGAGCAATGGTTTCTGGGGGTGCGATTAGCATCGAGGGAGGCCATGTTTTTCATGTGTAAACCTCAGTTGTGCTTTCAAGGGATTTGAGAGGGTTGATTAATATTCAACTATGGAGAGCTCACTTTTCCTAGGGCACTCAAGTAAATGTTTTGCAGAGCGTGTATTTATTTGTTCCCAAAAGAACTTAAAAGCAATAGCGGACAAAAAAACAGTCATCTTGATTTACTCTCCATCATGTGGTTACAGACTAGTTTGATGAATATTATGAATATTATTGGCTGAAATGCTTTTGTTCCTCTTTTGTTAAATGACTGACTTTCTTCTGTGAAGAACAAAATGAGATATTAAGCAAAATGTCTAAGCTTCCCTTTGTCATACACTATAAAAATGATTTTGTATTGTATTGGAGTACATTTTGCAAGAAAATACTATTTAATTGTTTTTCTACAAAATTTGTCATTTAATTCAACGGGATACTTGCAATTTCTTTGTTATTGTTTGTGTAATTTACTAGCAATTTCTGAGGGGAAATTGTTTCTACGTCAGTGCACAGTGAAAATGCATGTCTATGCAAGTCTTCTAAAGTTGTATGATGTTTTGTGAGGAACAGACCCAAAATTTTAACCCTAAATTCTCATTTATTGTTGCACTTTCAAAGTTGCTGCATCATGATTTGATCGTGTGAAATTCAATAGCATGATGCATTAAAAGGTCAAATTGTATCATTTTTTTTAATGACTTCAGAAAACTTGGAATATACTTTTGTTGCTTATTTTGTAACTAGAAAGTACAAAAATACACTAAAAAAAGTATAAATATTTTTAATGCAGAAATCACTAGTAAATTTCATAAACAATTACAAAGAAATGGCAGGTAACATTAAATTAAACATGAAATTTTTAAGAAAGACTGAAATATTTTTTCACCTTTTTATTTTGAACTTGCACACAAAACACCCACAAAACATGAATTATGCAGACACAATAAATAAAAAAAAATGTAAAGATAATAATAATAAATAAATAATAAAAAGATTGATAAAAAAATTAACCTTAATAAATAAAAAAAGTAAAGTCCTTTATTTAAAAAAATTAAATAAAATCCTATATATATATATATATATATATATATATATATATATATATATATATATATATATATATATATATATATATATATATATATATATATAATTTATTTTTTTAATCGTTTGTAATTTATTGTGTGGAAAAGAGCAGTGTGGACATTATGCAAAATATCTTTTAAATAATAATAAGCTTTAGACTGACATTAAAGTTTTGCTTTTTTTTTCATTTGTGATCTTTCTTTAATCAGTTCACTTTAGAAAGTTAAACCAATCTTGACCTGTAGTAAAAAGTGAGGATTTTGATGTGATTTATCGCTTTCTTAAATAAAAATCAAAGTAATTAAAAAATTAGAATAATTGTTTAAATAATTTTTAGTGTTATTTAATGATTAATGTATATATATATATTTTTTAATAAATATAATTTAATTTTTAGTTAAACATGCTTATTTGTTAAAATCTACATATATTTAGTTTTTAGTTGTTCACATTAATTTGTTTAATTAATATTTAAAATGAAATATTAGATATGAAATTAATATTGCATATATTTAATTAATATTTAAAATGAAATATTATATACAAATTAATTAAATTAATATAAAATTATATATAAGTTTGGGAGATATATATTCATAGATATATAGATATATAGATTTTGATCTGATTTACCACTTTCTTAAATAGAAATCATATTTTCCTGTTAGTCTTTCAATGTTTTTTATTGAAAACAAATCTTCTTAAAGCCATAGTTCACCCAAAAATGAGTTTCTTTTTAACTCTTGAACACAGAAGAAGATATTTTGAAGAATGTTGGAAACCTAGAACTTGACGGTACCCATTGACTTCCATTGTGTGGGAGTAAATACTATGAAAGTCAATGGCTACCGTCAACTGTTCGGTTACCAACATTCTTCAAAATATCTTCTTTTGTGTTTAACAGAAGACAGAAAGTCATACTCATGTTCATCTATGAATGAACTATTGCAGGTGCTTCATGTAAATGTTGTTTTTTTAATATGAAATATGAACCAGAATGAATCTTTTTGTTGGTCTAGACAGCTGATCTAAGATCAGTCAGCAGCTGTACTGCACGAATAGACTCAGAAACATGGATTTCAGAGCTGAAATTTCCCAGTTTCAGTCTAATATACCAGGTCAAATAAAAACAAAAGTATAACGGCCCGTGTTTTACTGTGTCCCCAGACGAACACAAGCAGAATCCCGGCCAAGACCTTCCTTTATTACGGTGGTTAAGGGATCTAATGCAAAACCTTGAGTGCATATATGGGCCTATTTCCACTTCTGTGTGCGTTTCTCAAAAGAGCCCCCACACTTTGGTTTCTTGTTCTTGTAACATCTGGTTGAGGATGAATGATGGGGAAGGGGGTGTGTTTCTCGCGCTCACGGTGCGGAGAGAGAATGAAAGGGGGGTTCGCTCCGAGTTATTTCTGTGCCATCTTAAGGGTGCATTGAAAACCATCCAAGCAGCTCGTCACCTTGGAGGCTGCGTCTTGTGGTGCGGTGGGAAAATCCCTGGTTGGCTGGCTCTGAATCGGCCCGGTTCGCTGAACCGCTTTGAATTCTGGGACGGAGGTCTTTCAGCTGCGACACTTCTTTTGACCGGACGAGTGCTCCTGCCGCTCGCTCTGAATGGCAGGATGTTTCTGGTAAACTTAGGTATGTTAAAAGTGAATTAAGAGTTGAGACACTCGGTTGGGGGCCTGTGATTAGTCAGTGATTTTTCTGTGATCTTGTT